>JAMQGT020008122.1:0-10640 GCA_024447675.2 Pterophyllum scalare
TAGAGTTAAATCATGGGACTTAACCTGTCTTTACTAATGAAGTACAAAAACATGCTCCATCTTTAGTTATCCTCAAAAGATAACCAACATTCACTTTTTTTTTTTTGTGAAAGATTTAGCACATGCTTTATGAGTTCTTCATTTTATTGTAATTTCATTTTTAGTAACCAGAGAACTTGTCTGTGTTTTGTACTGGAGTCTGTATATTACGGTATGTTCTCTTTGGCAGAGGAGAGCTGCGCACACCTCTGTGTGTTTGTGTAGTTTGTGGATGGGTCACAGCATGCCTAACAGGCTGCGTTCACTGAACAAAGACGACCCTAAAACTTAGCTAAATTATATCCTGTTTAATTAGGACTGTGCTGTAATGATGTTGCTGTGGGAAATGAAGCCTGCTGATTACAATTAGCTTGCCTTATTTTGATAAAACCCCATCTCATATATTTGAAGTCAGTATACTCATGCAAGCCAGTGCCAAAGAGAGTATGTTTATCTGTAGCCTGGAGATTCAATGTTTTAGCAGTAACTATATTTTAGGGAAGCAGATTCTGTATAACCAGGGTTAAATCCAGTTCAGCTGGAGAGCTAAGTTGATTAACATCTCTTGTGTAAACCATCTGGGCTAACATCTGTTGACTTAAGTCTCCACCAGCTGCAGTAAAACTCTGACATAGTAACAGATATACTCTGAGCCCTGCAGATATCCGTACCCTTTTATTTATGCAGTATTTCAGAAAAGTATTTGATAAAATCTAAATTATGTTCTGCTGCGCTTTCACTCGATAGATGTTTGGGTTAGCACTGATTTTAGTCTGGTCATTTATTTATTTATTTTTAGTTTGTTATTCTGTAAAGTCAATCTACATGAAAATTTCATTTTATGTAGATGTAGAAAGATTGGTATTTGTTAAAAAAAATACATGGTCTGTATATAAAGGATGGGGTGAGTCCTCTGGTTGTAAAAAACAAACAAAAAAAAAAGGGAAAAAAAGGAAAAACTGGTTGTATATAACTCAACAGTGGGGTCCTAAATGTAAAGTCCCATTCATATTCTTCATAGGGGTTTTGATTATGAGCCATTATGCTGTAACCATCCAAAGTAGACTTACTCCGAGCTACAACACTGTGGTATGCACTCCTGTCGAAACCACAAGTCTGCGCGATATCAACCTTGTTTTAACAAAAACTCACTTTATATCATGGAGAAGAACTACTCTAGCCACAATCCTAAATTGAAACAGCGATGTTTCTGATTGATGGAGGTTGCTGTTTTTATGGAAATATTTAAACCTGCAAATGTCAGGTCACTCAGTGGGTGCAAAGTCAAGAATGAAGCCCTGCACCATATTAATAACTAGGTTATACTTTACTACTTACTTACTTTACAACAGTACGATAATGAAGAGGGAAAAAATCTGAGAAGGTTGGAAGTCATTTGCTGTGGAATCTGGAATTTGCAGTGCGTTGTTGGATAACAGTCACATTTAATCTTGTACCTTTTGAATAGGAGATTCACTTGTGGAACCGGAGCTCTTGCAAAGAAGACTTTGGGAATAAATAGGACATCAATACATAGTTTCCATATGAATTTATGCCTAAAATAATTAGTTTTGCATTTGATTGAATACAACATGATGTTCGTTTTGTGAATTATGGCTTTCTTTAGAGTCTAAAAGAAAGATAAGTCAAGTTATGCTTTAGAACGAGCCTGCCTTGTGACTGAAAAGTCACTACCCTGTATAAAAGTGTCCCGCTCTTTTTAAGTCAGGTCCACCCCTCACTTTTGACATCTGGTTTCAAAACACCAAGATGGTGACAGCCACTGAGCAGTGGGTGGCATACCTGTGGCTATGGTGGTCTTCTGCAGACAGTCTGTGGAGTAGAAAAATAAGTGCTTTTGTGAACATGTTTACAAATACAAAGCAGAAAACTCCATGCACATGGCCACACATCAAAGTTCCCAGTGTTTACACCTGAATCTGATCAGATTGCCTCAATTTTGAGATATAACTGTGATGGTTGCTTTACCAGCTACAGCTCTGGTCTAATCTCTGCTGCAGGTCCTAAAAGGAGAAGGAGAGTTTTAAAATACATGGTTGCATAGCGTCTTTAGCAACATAAGAATGTTAATATGATTTTTGTTGTTGTATATTTTAAAAAAGTACTACACTTTAGCAGGAACTGGACCCACCTGACTGGACACGACATTTGTGACAGTGACAAGCCCATACACAAAGACATCTCATACAGATTTATTTTACAGGTTCACGAATGTTGAATTACAACTACAGACTTTAGAATTATTTGTGAACAGCACATTACGTGATCAAAATCTCACTACTTGCTAAATACAAGGAATCTGGTGGACTTCTACCTAAAAGTACATTTTTACTGCAGTTTCTTTCTGTTGTGTTTGATGACAAAAATCAATTGTGGGAAATGTTGTAAAGAAGAGGTTTTAGCTTAATTTTAACAGAGGAAACCCTTTTGGAGTAATCTCACAGTTCTGCTGACTTCCTCTTCTTGTGGACCAGAAGTTAAGCGGTGCTGTCGAGTGTTAGGTACACCTGTCTGTGTGCTGGCCCTACTGCTGTTTTGAGTCATCTTTGAATCATACACCATACTTGGTATGTACTCTAAACATTGACAAATGTGTTGTTTCTGCCTCTTCACTTTTATGGCTGGGCTTCTTTGCTACTACCAAGTAAGAGATGAAGGCGCGCGCAGAGCTGGCTGCAGTCGTGTAAACAGCGTGCTGCTGAATCCATAATGAAATGCTGTGGAATGTATCCGGGCTTCTGTGTCCAGAGAGGAGACTCTGCTCTGAAACCCTGTCAACTGGCATGTTAACCATGTTAATCATTTAATCATGGTAGTGCTAAGGTACTCCAAGTGGATCTTGTATTGCTCTGTCTCAACTTCTGCTATGTCTCCTCTCTGTCTGGGAAACATTGCAGACCAAGTTACCGTCTGTACTCGTGATACTATGGTATACCCAGCATGAATTAGTTTCCTGCAGAACTGTTTCAGACTAAATATAATGTAACATGCAGCATTAAAAGTGATCATGAGTCATGAGTAACCTGAGCAGAGCCTGTGCTCACAGTGCAAAGGAGGGGCTCATTATAGCCCCTTATATACCTTTGTGATACCACTCCCTTAGTTGGGCATGTCTGTGTTGATAAGAGCTCCAATTGCAACTTTCCTCAGTTCACTCTGTGTACTTTCACATTGTGTACTCCTTCAGCTGCTCAGCCTGTAGATGTTGGACACCTTAGAAACCGTTTTCAGAGGATTGTCGTGATTTGAGTGAGTAGTGTTTCTTACTTGAGCTTTCAGGCAGCTAGTTTGGAGCTGGCATAGCAGTGCAGGGGTAAACCTTACCCCCTGGCATTATTTTTAACCCCTCCTTCCCCTCTCTCCCTGATCCTCTCCCCCTCCTCGTCTCTTGTTCTGTCGCACTGATGGTAAAGTTAAGAAAGGCAGTTCCTGTCTGGCAGACATTGCGTTTAGGTTGCCCTCTTCCTCCTCTGCTTCTTTTCTTCATCGTATGAGTGCTTCTTCACTTCCCTGTATGTTTCTCAGAGGTATGTCTCACATGCTGGTTACTTAAGCTATGAGTTTGACCCTGCTGACCCAGGGTTTAATTTTAGGAAGTGGTGAAGCTTGCTAACTTGCTGTGTTGACTACTCCTTGGCTATGTTATCAGACTGTCATAGAAGATTACAGACTGCTTGCTTGATGAAAGCCACACTGCTTCATTACTGTTTTGGTTATATAATTGAACTTTGTTAGTTTACCACTTAATATTGGCTGTGCCTTTACCTGTAAACTGACCTTATGTGTAAACAATAATTGTTTAGGGATGCTTTATTCATAAAAGATATATCTTGTTGGGTCAAGTTTGTTCTTCAGTTTAGGGTCTTATTTTTTAGGGCTTGTGAAATTCTGCAAGAGAAACTAAACGCTCCTCTGATGAGTGAGTGTGCTAAAATAAGCCTGAGTATTCAGTAATACAGCCTGTGCTCTTCATTAAATCCCCTTTAATGTTATGTGTCCTTCTACCTACTTGTTAGGACTACTTAATTCATAGTTGTTTTCTTGGCCCGTGTTCCTCTCAAAATACCAAATAATCCCCTCGCTCAGAGACTCAGGGCCTGCCTGGATGTAGATGGTAAATATGTGTATACCTGTGTGCAGGTATGATTGCGGGCAGGACAGGGTCAATGTGTAACCAAAGGTGTGGCAATGACAGCCTGCATGATTCAACTTTTACAACTCCACCTCCTCTGTCGTCAGTGCTCTTAAGGGTTTTGACAGGTTGCGAAAAAAGCAGTAATTACTTGGTGCTGGTGTATGCATGCATCATCTGATGAGTCAAATATTTTTCACCAGAAGTTTTGTGCCGAATGCTCAGAGATTTCTTTCTTTTCTGATTTCTTTGGTTTCCATGGACAAAGTTATGAGAGCTGTGCAATGGCAGCTATTAAAGCACTCAAGGATACCTCATACAAAGTACAAAACCATAAATAATTAACTGGCAAATGTTAAAATCCAAGCAGATGTGGCATAACCAGATGTTAATTATATCTGTGTTTTATTTGTCTATAGATGCTTTGTTGGCAGACCTTGAGTCCACGACATCCCACATCTCCAAGCGAGCCCTTTTCCTGTCTGACGAGGCTGCCTACTCCTTTCCTGTTCGGGATCAGACCCAGCAAGAAGTCTGCTCTCCGCCCCAAATCCCACCCACTCCCTCAGAGCAAACTCTGAATGGAGTAGAAGAAACAGAGGTAAACACATGCCTGCTGTATATGTTGGTGAATTAACCAAAGACTATTCTGTTTAAAACGTTCCTCAATTTACTCATGTATAAAAGCCAAATTAGTTGCTTTGTTGATTCTCTGAATTCTTTTTTGTGACATTACTTCCTTATTTCAGTCCATCAGCTCGGCTCAGAGAAGTCCCTGGTCTAGAGATAGCAGCAATCCAGGCCGACCCACTGGTGAAGAGGACCACGTGTACAGGTTAGATGTGATTTAACATGACCTTGAGGCACATTGTAAAGAGAAGTAGCTGTACCAGTTTTTTTTTGGGGGGGGGAGAAAAATAATAATTAAATTAGTTTGAATTAAGTAGAATTCAAACTAACAAGTAAACATTTGAATAGGAATAACCAGTTTCACTTCACTTGGTGCTAAGCTGGAAACAGGAAGTTGTTGGTGATAAATTTCTCTCTGTTCTCTTCAGTCTCCCTAATAAACAAAAGACCAGTGAATCATCAGCTGGTGCAATGAACTCACTGGGCAGCAACCTGTCTGAGCTGGACCGCCTGCTGTTGGAGCTCAATGCTGTGCAGCAAAGCACCCCTGCCTTCGCTACAGAAGGTACAAACAGAGGTTATTTCCAGTTTATGAAATGGTCTCTCATGTTCCTCTGAAGGAATGTAGATGTCACTGTCTAAATATGGTACTTCTGTTTTTGTGGTATTACACTGCGGCCTCATTCTTTCCGCTGTATTTTGTTACTAGTTTAGAGTTTGCGCTCAAATGAACCATGCACTTTAGATTCAAGCAGGATATGCAAGTATCTTTGTTTTTTGTTTTTTTTTTCTCCCTCTGCTGCAGAGGAAGCAGCTCCACCACTGCCTGCCAGCAGCGTTGTCCACCACTTACAGGAGAATGGAGTCTCCACTGCAGGTAAAGCCATTCCTTCTGTGGTGGAGAAGCCCAAACGTGGTGCATCCACTCGAGGAATACAGGACGTACGACCAAGTGTGGAGAGCCTTCTAAATGAGTTGGAAAGCTCCGTCCCATCACCACAGTAAGAGCAAAGATTATTACAGAAAAATTGAATTTGCACTACAGAGAAATTGGTGCCCATGTATTTTATGCTGGCATAAACCCCTACTGTGCTGTAGGTGGTTTTATATTTCTATATATTTGAAAAATCCACTCTTTTTGGTTGATGGTGATGTTTTCCTTGGTAGTCCCACACCATTGGTGGTGTCAGATGAGCAAACGGATGGACAAGAAACACTGTCACAACAGCAAGCCAGAATGTCTGCCTCCTCTGCCACACGAGAGCTGGATGAGCTAATGGCTTCTCTGTCTGACTTCAAAGTGCAAAGCAATGTGAGTATGGTTCAGAAGTGGGTTGACTTTGGCTTGACTGAGGATAGTTATTTTTGGCATGGGTGAGTATTTAGAATTACGCTGTACCAGGTGTTTGTGCGTCTTTAAATTGTTGAAAGAATTTTTTTAAATTCACATTTATTTCTGTATTATTTTTTTTTTAATGTTTCACATAACCTTCACAATTATTCTTATGGGCAGTTAACAACAGCTTTCACTCAAAACATGTCTTTCTGCAACATTGGGCTTTTATTTTTTACTGTCTTGTTGGGAATATTTGTGATCATTCATTCTTGTTGAAACAATATACATTTTTTTTTTTTTAAGTAGCCTATAGTAGCTTTGCCAGGTTTTGCTTTGTGTGATTCTCTTTACTATCCTTCCCTTTCATTCTCAATTTATTCTCCATTTCCCTGGTCTCTTTCTCTTTTCTCTATCACTGTGTATGTCTTGTCTTTGTATGTACATTGCATTCTTCACACAATTGCGCCTAATTAAGTCTGGCTCTCAGTTGTCTCTGAATCAAGAAGCAGTTGACCCATTATTAGTTGCTGGTTCACCAGCTGTTCAACTAGTAACTGACCCATATATAACTCCTCAAATTCATACGCCTCTACCCTATAGTTATACTACTCCATCTTGTACACCGCTTTCACTGGAGCTCCACATAGATGAAGATGGTTGTTCAGCCCCTACATCCTCACCTCTTTCCACTGAATTAATAGCATCATCTAAGAGCCCTCAGTACTCTCAGACCCAGCAGAAGGCTAATGGTGGCACTGTCACTTCTGAGATCTCACATGTTGAGAGCTTTAGTATTTTCCAGTACTTTAACCCCCCCAGTGAAACTGAAGTCAACAGCCCCACTCATGTTTCAATAAATAAAGAGTCTGCTAGTCCAGATCCTGCTGCCAGGAGCTCCAGTCCAGTGGTTGTTTCTAAAAGTCCTGTTACAGTGTCTAAAAACCTGAGTCCCACTGTTAGAGCCAAGAGTCCCAGTTCTCCTCACATTAAACAGAAAAGCCCAGTCCCTAAAAGACTCAGTCCCTCTGCTCCCTTAGGTCACAGTCCACAAGCAGCAACAAAGAGTGATAGCCCAGTTACTGTTCTAGCCACCATGGAAACGGTGTCCAAGTCAGCTAGTCCATTAACACGTCCAAGATTTTCAAGTCCAATACCAAAAAGTTCAAGTCCTGTGACAGTGCCTAATATCCTCTAGTCCAGTAACTGTCCTGAAGAGTGCTAGTCCAGAAAGAGTTCCAAGATTGTCAAGTCCTGTAACAATCCCTCATATCTCTAGTTCTCCAGCTGTACCCAAGAGCTCCAGTCCTGAAACAGTCACAAAGAATACTTGCCCAGTAACCCTTTCAAGCCCAGTACCAGTTCCCAAGAGTCCTGCTCCAACTAGCAGAAAAACATACACATTTCCAAGCAGCAGTAGTCCCGGCACATCTCCAGTTTCGGTTGCCATTGAGGCATCAAGTAGCTTGTATGCACTTCCTACAGAAAGTCAGGGAGGCGAAGGACTGGGTTTAACATGGCCATGCCGGGAGCCTTTTTTGGATGATGCTTTAGACAAACTCTTATCATCCGGCTCCACTCGACCGGGTGAGAACCAGCCACCAGCTTTTGTTGTGCCTGGGGAAGAGGACAGATCTTGGGAGGAGGAAGATGGAATTTATCCAGATCTCAGCCTAGAGGGAACCCTGACACCCATGACTGAGTTCAGCTGGATGGATGAGTGCTTTACCCCCTCCACCTGCCCTGGGACACCAGACGCAACACTGGACCTGCCCATACAGCAGCCCTCTGCAGTCGAGCGTCTGTCTGCTTCTGGTCAAGTAGGAAGCTCAGCTTGACTCTCCCAAAATAAGCTGCTGGCGTGAAGCTATAGAGGATTTAAGACCCTATGTGGTGTCTTTTTTAATTGGCAATGTGGCTAAGAGATAAATGATATCTGGCAGTAATGGCAGAATGGTTGTGTTAACTGGTTGTTCAAGCAGAGTACTGAAAAATAAGCTTATTTTGGGGAAGCAGCTCTACAAATACTTGAGGAGCTGTGCAATAGTACAAACATGTCAAGATGAGGAGAAATTCCTCAGACTCTGTGGTGTGATGCATGTGGTGTCATATAGCAATTACAGAATGGCTTGAGGGAGAAGTCTCCCTGTGGAGATCAGTTGTGGCTGATGTTGAAAGCTTTGCTGAAAAGATGTCTCCGCACGCCCCCCACTTGCTTCACTGACATTGCTGTGTTAGTCATAGCACCTGACCTGTCATGTTCAAGCTTTTAATCACGTCAATGCAAAAAGACCCAGAGTCCACAGTAAAAGGGATATTTTTTTCCCTTTTTGCATCTGCACTAAGAATGTGCACATGAATTTAAGATACATGCTAGAGCTCTGTTTGTTTAATCTTTGGCACTGCTTTGGCATGTGCAGAGATTTGTGAGGGCATTTTGTGATAGACTTGTGTTTTCTGTCCAGCATGCCTTGCCACGGATGTCTGTCAGGTTTTAGACTGATATTAAAGAATGAGCTTGTGCAGGAGGCTGCTTTTGGCTTCTGCAAACAAAATTGATTAAATATGCCTGACAGAATAACTGCATAGCATTTTGACCCATCCACTGTGTGAGTGTTTTTGCATTCGAGTGAGAAATCAACTTCTGGGCCCATCCTGCTTGTGATGGATTTTTCTGGTGTATGGCACAATTCCAGCTTCCCACACCAACTTATCATCTACTCTCCAGCTCAAGTCAGTTATCCGCCGCACCAAAGAGACCTCCAACGTGCATCCAATGTACAGGGAGGGACTGTTGAGACGTAAAATGGGACCAATAATTGTCAATAAAAGCAACTCGCAAGATCGACTTATTGAAGAGCTGCAGGGGAAACTGGGGATTGGGCGGGTGGAACGCAGGCGTAAACAACAGCCTGATGACTGGTTGACAGAGGGAGTCATCGTTACATCCATCCCACAGCGGACAGGGGAGGAAGGGATTCAGCCATCTGTGGATAAGGTAGAAACTGAAGGTCCATAGCAGGACCTTGTTGAGCAACGTTGGAGGTGAAAAGCCTCACTTGTGGTTTAGTTATGCCTCTTTGGCTTTTGGTCACAGGATTAACTGGCAAATATTAGACTTTCATATTTTTTTCTAACTTTGCTATAAAATTTTATGTGTTGTTGGCAAACAGCTTAAACAGATTGACATGTTTTGCCAATGTAGTTTCACCTTTTTCCTGTCTTCATTTTTTTGTATCTCATGTTTCCTCTCCTTTCTTCGCTGTTTTCTTTTTCCTTCTTCCTTCTTCCTCCCAGATCATCATCCCTCCTGAATCACCTGCTCCACAGAGAAAAGTCCTTCCCCCTCCACAGTCTCCCCCAGCCCTCAAAAAGCCACCCCCAGTCAAGCAGACTCCTCCACCACTACCTCCTTCCGATCCAACCCCACCTCCTCCTCGAGAACCTACCCCTCCACCTCCCAAGGAACCTACTTCTCCTCCTCTTCCTCCTCCCCCTCCTCCCCCTCCTCCTCCTCCCAGGGAACCCTCACCTCTCTTTGTCCAACCCCCTCCATCACCCAGCCCCCCACCCAAACCAGTTACGCCACCCCCACCTCCCAAGGTCTTTGTATCAGTGGGTTGTCAGACAGAGTATGACCCCATCTTTCCACCTATTCAGGCACGGATCACCTCTCTTCCGTCCTCCTCTCACACCTCATTCTTTCCACTTTCTGTCACAGTTTGAGTTGTTTTACTTGAGCTTGTTTGTTGACTACTAGGTTATTTATGGCCGGTAAGGAATTTGTCCAGTCATTTGTTCTGTTTTTGGCATTCTGTGCCAGAACAGGTAGCCTCATGAAGGCTTTGTCTTCAGTCCAGTCACAGGGGTGCTGACATTCAGGGCTAGAAAGACTGAGTCCATATTCTAATTCTGACATCTGATGGCATCAAGAACTGTGTGTTAGAGTGGAGAGGAGAATTAAGAGCTTAGAGGAAAGCAGAGTGTAACTCCCTGATATTCCCATTACACTAAGAGTCCTATCATGCACAGGAATGAAAGGCTTGCAGTGCAACTGGAAACCTAATCTGCCACATGACAGCACAGTTACCACCACAATTATAGCATGTCTCACAGGACTTAAGTCAACATGTCCCATTAGGTTAGACACCAAACTGTTAAAGCTGAATGTTTTATACATCACAGGTTTTTAGAAACTATAGCGCCTTTAATTAATTTAGTGAAAACTGGGTGAGTAGATTGACAAAGTAGGTTTAAATGCCCATGAAGAAGCCTGGTTATTTTACTTTTTTAAATGTATGGAGGTTATTTGTGTGTGTGTGTGTGTGTGTGTGTGTGTGTGTGTAGGGGGGGTGTTAGAAAGGGTGTAAGAGAGAATACATGCAGCATGCAGCATAGGTGCTATTTTCTCCCTCAGTGGAATGTAGGAGTCATGAAGCTCCAATGACCACAGCAATACGTAACTGAATGAGTAAGGAGGACATA
>JAMQGT020008123.1:0-13760 GCA_024447675.2 Pterophyllum scalare
ACATTACGTATTGCTTCAGGTGTGCAACAATTGTCTGATTGTTGGGGTTTTCTCGCTGATACTGTGGGCTGTTTACCTCACAGTATAAACTGTTTTGATGTGACAGGTGTATAAATGAAAAACCTGAACTTTTTGTTGAATTCTAGTTGCAAGTATTAGCATTCTAACCAGCTACACCTGCAAAAATGATTCATTAATAATAATTACCGAGATGTTTCCTGGAAAGAACTACAGTATGTAGTTTAGAACTAATTAAATACATTAAGTATGTTTCTAGGCTCCAGCCCCCCCGTGACCCTGAACAGGATAAGCGAAAGAGAATGGATAGATGGATGGAAGTACATTTCTTGTATAGTATAAATCATTGCTGAGATAATATAGATGTCTGATGTATTATGTCTGTCGTTGTACTGTGCGTGTGTGCGTGTGTATGAATTGTGCCTTTTGACTGTTTAGCCTTTTTCTAGCCTCCTACATTCAAAGGCTGATTTTTTTTTACTTCACAGTTTTGGAGTTCACTTTGTCAGTCAAAGCCCACAGATTTATATAAAGGTTGCTTTGTTGAGTGATTTCAACAAGGTCCACTTTATTCAGCTTTTCTGCTCTAATGCGCCACTGCTGTGCTAAATCTGCCCACGGCTGACAGCTCGTAGTGGCTGAAAGCTCCGTGGTGTCGTGTGCGGCCTGGGTGTTTAAAGGCTGATTGTGGGTAGGTGTCGATTTCCTTCTATTTCCTCCTGAGAGCGCCTTTGCTCCCAGTTTGTCAGAATCTCATTCAGCTCATTTTGCTTTGATAAATGTAAATGATACCGCCATCTATATATGTTGCTGATGTATGAAATAGATTGTTAATGCTAACAACACAGGTGGGAGGATGTTTTCTATGGCAACAGTTGGAAAATGAATCATCTTTTCCCCCAATCATACATGTTAACTCTCAGCACTTTACATCCTCAGCGTGACTCATCATCAAAGGCTGGCTTCCTCCTGTCTGGTGAGAACAGGTGCGCTGGAAATGCACTTACTGGAACACTGAACTCAGACAGAGTGCAGCCATCTTCCATCTTTCCCAGGAAACAGAAGCAGCGGGCTCAACATGTTGTTAAAAATACCAGCCATGATTCTTCATTGACACATCAATAAGCAAGCACAGCCACGTGCCATAAGCATTAGCAAGACTCATCGAGAGATTGTGTCTCCTTGCAGTTGCTCTGCAGGTTTTTGGGGTTTTTTTTAGTCATTTCATTGTCAGATTGTCTGTTTGTGTGTTGCATTTAAGTCTTTTAACTGAGCTGTGTAACTTTCAAACAAAAAACAGTGCAGTCATTGCATTCAGAGGCTCTGGTGCAGGTGCCCCCCTGACCCCCTGGCTTCCTGGGCCTATGGGTGGTAAATCCTGCACAATAATGTGTTACTGGGTATTGCTTCAGGGAAACAGGGGTTCTCAGATGGGTACCATCTCCCTGTCTGAGGGCTGCTAAAGGCAAACTGGTAATAAGAGTCTGGACAACCTAATGGTGGTGTTCGCCCTTCTTTCTATTTGTTTTGTAACATCTTCTGTCAGCCTGCAAGTGCTTTCAGCTCAGTTTGAGACACTGAGTAAAACTTTATAATCTGCAGGCGTGGCACTTGACATAGGACATGGGACACCCAGGGATGGAGGGTAGGCTGAAAACACACCAGCAAGTTGGATTATGGGAATTGTAGGGTCTAATGCTTCTGGAACTTCACCTACACTAAACCATGAAGGAGATCACTAATTTTAAATCTTTTCTGTTTAACATGTCTTTGATTTGCCAAACTTAAAGACTCTCATCGGATAACATGAACATTTTATCCTTGTTTGGGACAACGCTGAGCTTGGCTGCCTCTGCTTGTCCATCTAATGCTTGGCAGGTAACAGATTTGTTGCACTGCATGAATGCGGCCTGTTGTCGCTGCCATAAATTCTGCTGTTATGTAAGAGAGACAATTGATACAAAGGGTTTAGCAGCAGTTGCTGTTGCATCAGCAGTGGGCTTCAGTACACACACACACACACACACACACGCACCTGTTTGGAGTGATTATGCGAGGGGAAAACTGGATGTACACATGGATGTCACGCATGCTGTAGCTGTTTCTTCTTTCTTAAGCTGTGATCCTCTCATTTAGACAGTTGTTTAGGCTGTGTTTATTTTACTGCTCTGACCCTTGTGTGGCACAAATAGCACAAATTGGAAGCTAACTCAGATTAAATGCAGATGACACACAAATCTGGAGCAAAGGGGAGCTTAATTTACCTCTGGGTCTTCTTAATGGAGACACTGAGATTTATCACAGCTCAGACAGTCTCTGCTGTGCTGAGGAGGTGGCAAAGTTTAATTTAGCCTGGAAACCTGAACCTCAGCCTCCTCAGTCAGCTCCTTCTCTGAGCCCAAGACGGGCCTACCAAAGCCTGCAGGCTGAGATTTATGGGAGTATTTTGGATGTTTAACAGTGGAAGTTTCCACTTACCTCTTGTTTTGAAGCTTCGAGTTTTGGCCGTCACCATCTTGTGTTTTTTTGAAACCTGCTATCAGAAGTGAGGGGTGGATGTGACCGTGAAACAGAGGACACTGCACACTCATGTGTTAGCAGCTTGTTAGTTGTAAAGTGGGTACATCTGAAATCATACCCTGCCTTATCATCTGTTTTTCTATTAATTGGATCATAATAAACAAAACTTATTAAGAAAGTGCTTACTGAGGTTGTAAATCTACAGAGAGGTAGGTTCATTTTTGTATTGGCTTTTATAAAGCTGGACTTCTTGTTACAGTAAGAGAATTCTCACCATGCTGCCCATTAGAAAGAACGCAGGTTTAAGGCACATATTTTTTGATCCAGTCTATGGTTTAAACTTGTATTAAAAATCAGTAGACACTAAAACTACAAAATAGATACAGTGGGAGAAATAATAATTTGATCCCCATGATGAATTTGTAGGTTTGCCCACTTACAAAGAAATGAACAGTCTCTAATTTTTATGGTGGTTTCATTTTAATGAAGACAGATTTTGTTTGTTTATCCACAAACAATATAGAAAAAAACACATTACATAAAAGTTTTAAACTGATTTGCACGTCATTGAATGAAATAAGTATTTGATCCTCAAGCAAAACATGACTTAGTACTTGTTGGAGAAACCCTTGTTAGTGAGCACAGCAGTTTCTTGTTGTTGGTCACCGGGTTTGCACACATCTCAGGAGGGATTTTGGTCCACTCCTCTTTACAGAAACTCTATGAATCCTTCAGGTTTCTTTGCTGCTGCTTGGTAACTCAAAGCTTCGGCTCCCTCCACAGATTTTCTATAAGACTGAGGTCTGGAGACTGGTTAGGCCACTCCATGACCTTCATGTACTTCTTCTTCAGCCACTCCTTTGTTGTCTTGGCTGTATGTTTTGGGTCATTGTCATGCTGGAAGACTCATCTATCACCTTTCATCAGTGTTCTGGCTGAGGGAAGGAGAGTCTCATACAAGATTTTACGGTACATGGCCCCGTCCATTGGCCCCTCAGTGCGGTGAGGTCGTCCTGTACCCTTTGCCCAAAAGTTCCACCTCTGTGTTTGTCTGTGGGGATGGCATTCTTTTGGTCACACTCAACATTTCTCTTCCTCCAAACACAACAGGTTTAGTTGATGCCAAAGAGCTCGATTTTGGTTTCATCTGACCTTCACTGGCAAACTTGAGACAGTACATGTGCCTTCTTGAGCAGGGGACCTTGTGGGTGCTGAAAGATTTCAATCCACCACAGCGTCGTGGTGTTCTTGGTGACTGTGGTTCCAACTGCCTTCAGATCATTAACAAGCTCCTCCTGTGTAGTTTTTGAGCTGACCCACCACCTGTCTCATGATCATCCTCACCCATGAGGCAGGCCTTCGGTCTTGCATGGAGCGCTAGACTGAGGGTGATTGATGGTCATTTTATTTCTTCCATTTTATCATAATCACAACAGCAGTTGTCACCTTCTCACCAAGCTTCTTGCTGATGGTCTTGTAGCCCATTACAGTGCTGGTCTACAGTCTTGTCCCTGACGTCCTCTGACAGCTCTTTGGTCCTGCCCATGGTGGTGGAGAGGTGTGCTTTATACACATAACAAGCTAAGATCAGGAGTATCTGTAACTGATTGAGCATAATCTGTGTGCCGCATGGGTACACAGCCAATCTGTGAGTTCTGGCTGGGTTGTAGGGGATCAAATATTTATTTCACTCAGTAACATGCAAACTTTTATCTAATGTGGGTTTTTTTTTTGGAATTTTGGTTGATATTCTGTCTCTCGCCATTAAAATGAAACTACCATAAAACATTAGAGGCTGTGTATTTCTTTGTAAGTGAACAAACTTAAAAATTCAGCAGGAAATCAATAAATTATTTCCCCCACTGTTGGCTTTGTGTATGTTCAACAATCCTAACTTGACATACAGTCCAATCACATGTCTTAATGGAGCCCCTACTTGGTGTTTTTTCTGAATCGCGGCTCATGCAGCTTCTATCTCCAACATTATCTGAGAACTTTTCTGGCCATGGATGCTTTTGAAGCTAGGGATAAAAACTGTTCTGGTTTTACTGAGAGCAGAACCAGCATGAGTTTTGTTTATAGGCCTGCACGTGTTTTCAGGATTAACCCAAGAGTCTTACTGTCTTCATGGCTGACACAGTATATAAGGAGTAGAAAAGAGGCTTGCATGTGACTCGTGCAAAGGTTTGCCATCGATGTTTCGAACTGTCAGAAAAGCATACCAACATTAAAAAGAAATGTGTGGATAAATATGATTTTAATGGATTGGGAACCAGTTCTTGATTAAGATCCCTACATGGTAATCAGTGGCTGAAAGCCTGTGCACATGACTTGCAAAACCAAATGTGTGTGTTCAGTTACACCTGCAGACAGCCATTTCTACAACACTGAGGCAAACCATGTTTGAGAGTCTCCCTTTGTGTTTGCAGGACCTGTCACTGCCTCCTGGAGCATGGCACAGTAAGTTAGACCTGCACACACAAACACTGATGTCACCTCTGAGGGCGTTCTGTTGACTCTTTTCATGAACACTTCATTTATGTAGTAACGTTTGCCTAAGTTTAACGCAATTCTAACTTACAGCTTTACTCTAAAATTCTAACGATCCTTGTCTCTGTTGCCTCCAAAAATAAGGGAACTCCCCACAGAGTGATTCTGTATGCAGATTTATGTCCTCATAACTTGAATAACACACAGATAGAAAACACAGATTTATTGATTTCATTACTGGTGTGTAGAGTCCAGAGGGTGCAGAAGAAGACGAGCACCATGTCTCTGACCATCTCCTCCTCCTCCTCCTCCTCCACCTCTGCTGCTGCGTCCTCCACTCGTGAGCTCTCCTCCTCCTCCTCCACTTTCCTCGGTCAGAGACACTCCAGCCTGGTGCAGCCACTGTGCGTCAGTCCTCAGAGGGTAATTACACCCAATTACAATGAACCATTTCATCTCATTTGATAAACACACAAGTATGTTTCAGTTAGTAAATGTACTTTTAATGTCCTTTAATGTTGAATGCACCCTTTTATAAATAAATAAATATACCAAATTAGATTAATCCATACTATTTTATATGTCCAGCCTCAGAGTCCCGTCTACAACCAGCAGCATTCAGGCAGCGGAGTGGCTCCCACATTTGTTAAGGTAGAATAAATGTGTACACCTGTATTTGTACACAGCAGCGCAAAAATCAGAAAACCTTAATGAATATTTTATATCCACATGAATCTGTTGCAATGCCTTCTCTTCATCATCGTCATCGCTGCTCCGTCTCCCAGTGCCTCCATGATGTGTGCACGGTGAAGGGTCAGCTGGTGGTCCTGGAGTGCAGACTGAGGGGGACGCCGCCCCTGCAGGTTATGTGGTACAGAGAGGATGAGCAAATCCTGGACTCCGATGATTTTAGGATACTTCGCAAGAGTGAGTGAGTGTGTGTGTGTGTGAGTGAGTGTGTGTGTGTGTGTGTGTGTGTGTGTGTGTGTGTGTGAGTGTGTGTGTGTGAGACAGTGGTGTCATGTAACCAGGACTTGACTGACTGATGTGACTTTAAGAACAAAATCCAAGGACTAAGAAGTCACGCATGCTTAACTTAAAGATCAGAAATACACTTCTGAATCTCACAGCTGAAGAATCTGTAAAGCTCCACCCCCTGTAAATATCTAATCTCTGTCCTTATTTTTCCAGAGGCCAGTTCTGCATCAGTGCCGGGTGAGTGCTCAACATTAATCCCATTAAAACATATTTTTTTTAAATCTCTAAAATGACTGAAAGTGATGTTTCTTTGTTGTTGTTTTACTATCTTTTTCATTTTTATTCATGTCTGTGAACTGTTGGTAAGTAGATTTGGAGCTGCTGGGTTTACTAAGAATGAGAACGCTCAGCAAATTAACACACTGGCGACTCCAAGTGGATGCACGATGTAAATGCTGGAGACGTCTTTTTTCTACCTCAACAATCTGGTTATCCAGCTGTGAAGTTACTTATCTCTGCAGAGAATCCATATTCACTCCTACATTTTAATTAAGCCTCTAAGAACAGAGGTGTCAAACATGCGGCCCTGGATCCAGTTAGGCGCACTGGATGGTTTATGGAGTGGAGTTTATAGTGTGTTACAAAGAAAAAGGGCTGGATTTTTTTTTTTACTTTATTAAGCCTGGTGCTTCCTGGTAAGTTGTTAATCATGGATCACATGCTGCGAGTCACTGAACTGTTAATTTGAACAGAGCCACATGTCTGAATTATCAGTTTTCAGGCTTTCTTAACCATTACCCAAGGCCTCCTGTACCACACCGAAGTAAGACAGAAAAACTAAAGAGACATCTTATAATTATAGTAGTTCTTTGTAATGAGAGTGGAAAAAATTAGGGATTTTGTTGTAATTATATTTATTTTCCTTAAGATATTTCAAGCTGTTTTTTGCCTGTTTTTATAAATGGTGGTTCTGTTTCAGAACATAGTTCTTTACACTAAAAGAGAGCGAAACACTGGGAGTTTTATATGTTATTATGCAACGGAGCTACAGGCATTGCTCTATAGACAATAGAAGGCCTCCATGCTCCACTTGATTTAATAATATGCCTGTTTGTTTAACAACCAGGAACAGTTCATCTTTGATCATGTGTGAAATTCAGCCACTGGCATCTGACGATGTTCATTCAGTGCCAGGTCTTAATTACTGATGATGTGCTAACCTCTGCAGAGGAGCTGTGCACGCTGGTGATCACTGAGGCCTTCCCTGAAGACTCAGGCCTGTTTAAATGTGTGGTCCACAACGCCTTTGGCACCGTCTCCTGCTCGGCCATGCTGGAAGTTTATGACGGTGAGAAGTCGTTTATGCATACTGTTAATGTTTCAGTTACAATTTCACCTGAGCGACTGTCTTACTTACACCCCCTCCACACAGACCTGGACGAGCAGCTGGAGGTCGAGACCGGGCATCAGGATGCTGTTTCTGTCAGACAAGAGAAAGAAGCTATATTCCAACAGGAGACTTTGTCCTCCAGGACGAGCAAAGACTTTCCCCCTGTGCTGTCAGACAGTATGAACCTCCCTCCCCCTGAGTGGCCTGATGACACTACAGATGATGACATCCTTGTTGCAGAGTGAGTACATGATGGACGCACAATGCCCTGTCCCCTTTTTTATTTATTCACAAGTTTTTCTATTTTAATATGCTAGTGGGCATTTCCTTTAAGCTGCAGTTCCTTTTGTATCCACATGAGGCCGCTGCTGTGTTATTGCATTATTTCTTACCTGATACCGTACAGTCTGTACTCAGTACTTAGAATACAACCAACAACTATGATCAGAAAAAAACTGCTTTCGAAAAAGAGATTTAAAGCACGTCGAATACACTTAGAAATACACTTAATAAACAGAAATGGCTACGTCCGGCGGGGGGAGGAGTCTGTGAGGATTAAACGTGATGACGCGGAGCTTTCGGAAAAATTAAAACAACCTGCAGGACGCGCGCGATCACGTCTCCTCGCGTACTTCTCGTGGGCGCGCGCTGTCACCTGTTACAGTCGCGCCTCCGTGGAAGTTTTTTTTTTGGGGGGGGGTCTCTCTGTTCCCGCTGAGAGTCCAGCTTCACTCAGCCCTCACTCAGCTTTAAGGACAGCGGCGTGGAAACGTTTAACGAGGTAAGAAAGTATCCCGCTTGTCTCCGCGCCGGTAGCGGCGATACGCGTTTACAGCCTGCGGGTAACTTTTTGGACTCCAACTCTTTTAGCTCCCTGCTTTTACTTTAATGTTTAAACAGGTTAATTAGTTGATATCGCAGGAGCCTGAAATGCTGTGTCCTCCTCAAAAGGTCAAACTATGTTTAGAGCGCTTGGAAAGTGAACATTAATCTATTTAGGGGTTGGAGCGGTTTCAGACGGGGCATGGGGTAGACGTCATAATTAAAGTTAAGCCAATTAAGACGAAGTGCAAAACGGTGTTCAAGCCTCACACAAAAATGTGTTGCGAATATTTTAATTAGGCCCACTGCAGCCTGTTATGCAAAATACAGCCAAAGAAGCCACATTTTGTAATAAATTAAGAGTTTATACTTTTAATGTAGTAATTTAAGGAGACACCCTTTTCCTCTCTAAAAATTAAATTAAATATATTACCACATTTAATGCTTTTCTGGAGTTCATTTCTGGCTCTCATTTCTGTATCACCGCTCAGCTGTGTTTGTGGCCATGCCTCACAGTGGGCTGTGAGTTGATCAGTAAAGTGGCAGCTCTGTCCTTCAGGCTGCCAGCAGTAAACAAAATGCTTAATTTTTTAGTGATTTCTACAGATGTTAATCAGCCATGGGAGGAATTGTTTTTTTCTTTGTTTGTTTGTTGTCTGTTTGTTTTTTCACTACACCAATATTTGTGTATGGGTACAAGTTTTAGCATTTTTTTTCCCCTCAGACACTCAAGTTTTGGTTAATGCACCAGAAATAAATTCTCAGTAAAATATATTAAAAGTTGCAGCACCAAAGTGTAGTAACAGGCAGGAGACTAAAATAACACCAGTGCTGCTCTGTGAGTGCATATTGAGGGTTTTTGCATCTTTGGTTCACATTCAGATGGAGTGAGCGTTTCATGGTGTGAAGTATGTTTGGCTGTCTGGTCTCTATGAGCGTCCAGGGGTATGAGCTCATCTGTAATGTGAAGAGCAGCCATTGCGTTGGTGTCCTTCAGAAACCCCCTCCCCAGCCTTCCTCTGTGTTTACACAACAACAGTTGTTCAGAAACTGTTGGCAGCGGTCTGGCAATTAAGGTCACGTTGAGGCTCTTTGCCCAGCTTCAAGTTTATCTGATTGTTGTTATTGAATTATTTGATCAGAAGGAGGAAGTGGATCATCTAAAGTGCAAGGGGCATCCGTTGGTTTTTCCTGCAATAAAAATAACAGTCCCAGATAAATGATGAGACAGTCTGCTTATTATGGTCTGGTAAAGAGCAGTTTAAAAAGCTCAAATGAATGGGTGTGTTTCTTTGAGACACTGTGCATGGTCTATTTGGAGTTGACTCTTTAGTGTACTCTGTTGCTCTAAAAGAATTTTTCTTCATTTATTGTTTAAGTGTTTAACAGCGGTGGGAAAGTGATGGAATAAATGAGCAGATTCGTATTAGTCTTCTGTTGGCGTCAGTCATGCAGAGGACTCTGTAGCTTGGCCAGCTTGTACCCACAGTGCCAATCATCTCGTGTGTGTGTGTGTGTGTGTGTGTGTGTGTGTCTGTGTTAAATAGGTTGGGTCACCAGTAAAGTGTCTGCACCTGCCAGCTGATGTCCAAATACCAAGATTAATATAGCTTTGGCCACTTAATCACACAAACACACACACAGAGGCACATACATCATGCATTCACACAGTAGCATTTAAAGCACACACAAAACTACAACACACATGGATCAACACATTGAATGCACCGTTACGAATTTAGTCGACCTCTGGCAAGTTAATATCCACTCATACAAAGCATGAACATTTAACCGGTCGGCCTGAGCAGCTTCTGTTCTTTCATGGCTTCCTGATCGTTCCCTGGGCTGTAGGTATATGATGCTAATTGTGTGGTTGTGACAGGGATTAGGTTGCAGTTTGCTACCCTCGCTTGTTTGCATCAGAAATGGCAGTTTGGGCTCTTCCATATAAAATCAACAAAATCTGGTAAAAGCTGCATTTCATACTGGTATGTGGACATTAGACACAGTGTTTTCTCACTCTTACAGAAGTTGGTCTATATTTAAATTTCTGTTAAACTATATAGGACAACACTCCTGTCTTCCATAGATTCCTGCTGGAGGATTCAAAAATGTTTGCTTCTGTGATGGTCGTAAACCCATAGAGATGACGTGTGGATGATTATGGCAAACTGGCAATTTGAAGTGTTACCCTCTATTAGCCAGAACTTTCCAGCAGAGCCCAACCCATTTATTGGTTGATGTCAGCTCAGTATCGACATTTATAACAGCCGATAAATTAAAAGGTAAAAAGCACAGAAGAAATGGGAGAAACACCCTTCAACTGTTAGAAGTGTTATAATTGCATAGTTTGTCCAGCAGAGGGCACTTTGCAACTGTTTGGAATGCCACAAACAACAACCAGCTGATCTGAGCATTAACAGCTATACAATGTTTGGTCGATACATATCAGAATATCGGATTTTTAAATCCTCAAATATCTGTGTTTTTTCTCAAGAAAAGTCTGTCAGACCTTTTCTAGAGGCATAAAGTCAGCAGAGATTAATCTGTTTGGGAGTGTTTAGCATGTTTTTAACAAACAGTTTAGTAGCTGCACTCTGGTTACTACTTGTCACCACTGTGTACAGCTCACAGATCTCGGGGGGGGGGGTTGTTTGTTTGTTTGTTTGTTTTTAATTGAAACTCATGCTGTCAACATTTAGAAACACCCTCATATAGGACCATACTGTCCGAGCTGTTAGCTAACCTCAGGTAGATGCAACACTGTCATCGCTGAGCTTTAAAAAGCCTGCCTCCTCCAACCATCCTCAGTGCAGGCAACCTAAGGAAACACACTGGGGTTAAATGAGTGAACAGTGCATCTTCAGAGTTAATATCTGCTAACATTTACTCATCACCAAAGACAGTTTTTTTTTTTTTATCCTTGTCATAAATTTACAGGAAATCTTTTACAAACCTCAGTGAAATTTGGTATAAAATTAGGCCACGAGTCGCAAAAGAACAACTCTGTGTGTAGTGTACCTCCACATATCCAACATATAGCCATCCATGTAGGCCACACAGAATTTCACAATCTCCCAATATGCATCTTATCAGATGGTTTTGATCCAGATTCAGGGTTTCAGACTGTGGGTCAGCTGATGCTGGAGGGCCAGCTTGTGCCCCCAGGAGAAGTGTGTGAAAGTAAGGAAGTGTGTGCGAGCACGTAAAGGAGGGAGGCTGCTTTTGTCATTATGCTCCTCAGACTTCGTGGTAGTCATGGGAACAGCATTCTTTCCTAGTAGAAAAGTAGAGGTCCAGTAGAGGCTTGGTGTTACAGGAAGAAAACCACCGAGTGGGCTGAAATGGAGCAAATATGTTACTCTCATTAAACGGCTCCACACGTACAGTTTCAGTCCTGTTGAAACATGCTGTACAATCTGTCTTTGGATACACAAATACTTTTCACCAGTTGACGAACGGCTCTTACACATGGGCACTTCAGATAGGAAAAAAAATACTGTTTAAACTATTCAAATATACTTCAGAGGTGTCCCACCCTCCTCAGATGTCTGTGCATATCTGTGGAAAACCTGTGTATGCCATAAACTGTATACAAAAGATGGACATAGCGACTATAATGCTAGATGCATTTCAGCTGCTTCCATGTTGGATTTTGGAGCCAGATGTTTCCATGCCAAGAGCATGTAGAGATCAAGGGGTTGTTTTTTTTTTGGGGGGGGGGGTTACCGTTAATTTTTAGGAACTCTTTTTCTCATCCCAGAACCTTTTTAGTAATTAAATCTTAAATCTAGAGCTAACATGTTTGTCTTTCTGTCAGTTTCCCTGAGCCTCAGCTGGCCAACCAGTCCTCTGAAGAGCCCTTTGGTCGCAGCGAGGAGGAGAGTGCCCTGAGCTCAGAGGGCCAGAGATCACCAGAGGTTACCATCCGAGCCTGTACGTCGAGCCCAAGTCCGCCACCCTCACCCCCACCTCCGGCACAAGCCAAGGAGAAAGCCCCAGTGCCCAAACTGTTCACCCCAAGCAAGCTCAGTTTCACAGTAAGATCATTTCTTGTGGTTTTCTGCTCTCGGGAAAGTCTGTTCTGTGTGGCTGTGAGCAAGATTACATGTTGCACGATTAGACGTTGCATGATTCAGGCTCATTCCACCTTATAAATTTGAGTTTCTTCTTTCTTCTAGTCCTCCCAGTCAGCAGGTAACAGCATGAACCTGTCAGACCTGCCTACTTTCACTCCCAGTGCCTTCCCTCCCAGCGCCTTCAACTATGAGCGACCAAGGCATTTTATTCAGTCTCAACCGGCCTTCCAGGCACCCAGCTATGACAGCGTGCTGAAGGAGGCCCAGGAAAATCAAAATAACTCTCAGCAGAGCCTCAACAGTGCCCAGAAAAGTCCAAATGTTCTGGAGACACAGAGTCAAAGTAAAACCATGTCCACACAAAGTCAGTCGTTTTCCCAGTCTCAGTCAGTGTCAAAGTCCCTGTCACAGTTTCAGTTACTGAACCTCAGTCAGAACCAATCCCAGTCAGCCGCTCTGCCACAGATCCACTCCCAGGCCAACGGAACAGCCAAGAGTTCTCCGTCTTCATCCAGCCTCAGCTCCCCTGTCTCCACCCCGGCTTCCTCTGCTGCACCTGCTCTTTCCTCCACAGGCCCCGTACTCATTCCCTCTACCCCCACAACCTCCTCATCTCTCCCCCGCACCACCATGCGCTCCACCATCACCCTCACCCCTAGTGTCCCCAGTGCCACGGGCCTTGGCAGCGCCACCTTGCCTGCTAACCAGGACACCATGTCAGCATCTGCTGCTTACCTGTGCTCTGTGTTACCCTCCTCCGCCTCCCCTTTCTCCTCCAAACTATCTCCTAACAGCAACCATCCCTTCTCCTCTACCTCCCCCCGCCCGCTCCCCACTTGCACCCTCAAGCCCTCTCTCCCTATGAGAACCTCCCCTTCTTCATCCTCTCTCCCTCAACAACCTCTACCAGTGTCTCCTTCCCTCCCGCTCTCCCCTCTCTCCTTCCTCCTCACCCTCCTCTGTTTTACAGCAGCCTGTCACCCCCAGCAATCAGAACCGGGTACAGCCTGCTGTTGTCTCCTTACCTGCCAGCTATAAGGGGACGCCAAGCACGTAAGTTGTAGGATGCCTCAATTTTTAGCATGCACAGTATTACAGCTATGTACCAACTTACTGGTGTTTTTGGTATTTTGACAGTGAAAACGTTTGCCTTAAACTGACAATCAAGTTGAATCAACATTTCTCAGAAAGTTTAAACAAAAAAATTTTAAACTTCATGAAAGAAGAATTTATTGCAGGCTGTACTGGTTTCGGCTAGATGCTAATAAATGGCTGAGTGCACATACAAGAGGAAACAGGTTTCCTGGACCAGTACATCGATACAGAAAAGAGAGTTTTCACAGGACTCCATATTTTTAATTCTTGAACTCTTCTGTAGTATTTTTGGGTGACAAACAGTTCAAAATAATCCTTATTTTGTAATGACCACAGCAATACGTAACTGAACGAAGTACAGGTAATAG
>JAMQGT020008124.1:0-10600 GCA_024447675.2 Pterophyllum scalare
TGAGACCCAATCCCTGCCGCTCCTTGTCCAGCTCCACGCACAGCAGCTCTCCCCGCAGATCTCCATAACGCTCACACCAACGCTCTGCAGCAGAGACGAGGAAGAGGAGGACCGTTATATACAGGATATTCAATAAGAACAGCATGGATCAGAGAGCCAGAAAAACACAATTAAATATAAATGTAACAAGTTAGAAAACAAACAGGAAAATCTGGAACATGCTGGTCATCTGTGGATCTGTTCACTGATAGATGTTTCTGTCTGTATTTGTTGGGATTTCCAGGAAGTCTTCAGTTACACGTGATAAAGTAATGCCTCAGTTTCACTGAGTGATGTGGAGCTGAGTGTTTAGGTTGGATTTGGCTCATGGATAGGAAAGGAGGAGAAGGTGAAGAAGTTAAAATGAAAGAAAAGCATGAAGGAGAGGTGGTGAGGAGAGAAGAGGGGAAGCAAAGAAAGTGAGGAGAAAATGCAAAAAGGAAGAGCAAGAGGGGAGGAGAGAGGAAAGGAGAATAAAGATTAGGATTTAACGTGAAGGAGAAGAATAACAAGGTGAGGAGGTAATTACGAGAGAGGGAGAGGAGGGAGGACAAACCAAGGGGAGGATGAGACGAGGAGACAGGCTGAGAATTAAATTTGGTGTCAAACAAAAATCAGTTTAATCGTCTGTGAAATAAACAACAAACGCAGAGCGAAATCTGGAGCTCAAATTAAAAATCATCAGGCTGTCGGCAGCAGAAACATAATGATGAAGGTGTATCAGACTCGGAGGAGCTTTAATTATCAGCCTTCATGGATCCTGACCTTTCCCTCAAGTGGGAGGCTGAAGTCAGCGGCCGCTCTGGAGATGTGAAGGGTTTCATGTTTTTGTGAAACGATGAGAGGATTTAATGTTCTGCTCTGGGATTTAAAGGTCACTGCAGTTATCTGAACGACCAGCGTTCACACGGGACAAAGATTAAGACGAAACCGGTAAATCACATCAAACTGAAGAATAACTGAATCCCGACTGGATATCCAGGAGCCGCTCGACACATCCCGACACAGTTTTTACATTTAACACAGGTCACATTCAGGGAGTCTCTGCTGAGACAGTAAAACAAACCAAACCTCACTCAGAAAACAACAAACGGCTGTAAAGGAATGGGAAATGGACTGGTTCTTAGATACTGCTTTTCTACTCTACGTTACACAACATGTCTCATTCACACACATTCATAAAGTGCTTTCTATCTGTCATTCACACTCCGATGAACACAAAACTGAAACATTAAAACTAAAACAATAAAAAGAGGTGCACAAGTAGGTGACCCTGAAGGGGTGAGTGGCCACATTTAAATCAAGATGTTGGATTTTTGCAGGTTATTTCAAGACAATTCATTTAATTTATTTTCCTCCATAAATCTGTTTTATTGCAAATTTTCTACTCCTTCAGCTTCATTTTTTGAGGATGAGGAGCCATGTGAGGCGAGATGATGAAGACAGAGAGAGAAATGATGAGAAAGAGCGATGGAGGAACAGAGTATCACTGACAGCAGCATTAATGAGGACAGACTGAGTCTGTCTGCTCACAGGGTCCAACAATAACTAGAAGAAAATGACCATCAGGGTGCTGATGATAAAAATGACTGCTGTCCTAATTAATGCTCTGACTTTATCACAGTTTAAATAAACTGCAGCAGTTTAATGCCTGTGATGTAGAGGAGCAGAAACGAATTCTGTTCAATTCACTTTTATTTCTATAGCACCAAATCACAAACAGCTGCCTCAAGAATCAGAAGAATTCAGAATCAGAATCAGAAGAATTTATTGTCATTACATGTCAAACATACAATGAAATTACATTCCAGAACACCCATCCAAGAAAGACAAACAAATCAAACAAACATGGGAGATAAGTGTCTGCAGCCTTGCAGCCATCAGAGGCGCTGCCGTTTAAAAAAGATGGAAACAATAGGGAACACAACGGGGTAAGTGAGGAGAAAAAAAGCATCTCATACTTCGGCCCGTAACGGGGCACAATATGAGTTTGGAAAAATCTATGCATAGCGTAGTGTGAGCACATGTAGCATGGTAGCGCTAGGGTGGGGAGGGGCGGGGATGGAGGGGGAGCCAGCGGAGGCGAGCGGGTTCAGGTTACTGTGGAGCTGACCCAGCTCCCCCCTCGACTAACAGTTCCTGATAAGAGGTGGAATGTTCACCAGCAGCCTTGGTCTAGGGATACCAGTTCACACGGGTCAGATGATGGGATAGTGCGGGGGCGTAGAGCATCTGTTTACATAACATCCAGGAGAAAAATGAGATTCCTGGCTCTCCAAGGCCGGTCAGGGAGCCAAATTTCAGATACTAAATTGTTTTGGTACAGGCTGTCACTGATTAATTTCCCAACAGCCTTACAGTCTTGCTGGGAACTCTCAATGGCGAAAAATCCAATCATCCAAATTTTCTTGGTTCCTTCCTCGCCGCACAGAAACAGACACTTCTCCAAGATTTCCATCTCTGCTTTATGGTAAATGGACTAGTTCTTATATAGCGCTTTTCTACTCTGAGCACTCAAAGCACTTATACAAGTTTTTCATTTACCCATTCACACCAGCACTTCCATATGTATATAAGCTAAGTGCTTTTTATTGTCTAACATTCACACTCCAACACTTGCGTCGGAGAGCAACTCGGGGTTCAGTATCTTGCCCAAGGATACTTTGGCATGCGGTCCGGAGCAGCCAGGAATCAAACCGCCAACCTTCCGATTGGAAGGTGACCTGCTCTACCTCCTGAGCTGGTCGGGAGGTTTATATTGTGAGATAATAACCCTGCAATAATACAGAGTAAATCCAACAATCAAACGGTCCCCTATGAGCAAGCACTTGGCGAAGGTGGGAAGGAAAAATTCCCTTTTAACAGGAAGAAACCTCCATCAGAACCAGGCTCAGGGAGGGGCTGAGGGGAGAGAGAGAGGACAAAAGACACACTGTGGAAAAGAGCCAGAGATTAATAATAACTAATGATTAAATGCAGAGTGGGGTATAAACAGTGAAAAGAGGTTAATGAAAATAAGCACTCAGTGCATCATGGGAGCCCCCAGCAGCCTAGGCCTATAGCAACATAAATAAGGGAGGGTTCAGGGTCACCTACACAGAGTGCATTCTGGGTAAACTTTCAGGGCTCATATCAGCATGAGGGATAAGAGCCGGATGAAAGGTCTCCTTTTACCGACATTTAGAGAGCAGTCTCGTCTTCCAGCTGGGAGCCTCTCTGTGTAAAAATACATGTTCAATTTAACATTCATCACTTCAGTGTTTTGTTTGTGAATCTTTCAGATTACTCAGGACCTTCTCTCATGTTTGACCCACGACCTCACTAACGGCCAACACTGAACCCTGTGAGCGCTGACCTGAGACCAGTTTAAACTGCCGGACAGCAGCATGTTTGTGCTGTAATTGGCATCTGAAGTTAAAGAGAGGACGACGGGCGAGTGCGTTCTTCTGCTGACGGGAACTCAGACGTGACGCTTCCAAGTTGAGCTGGTGTTTTGGGACAGTCCACCCTGGTTTGCTGAGAGCGGCCGGTGACACTACGCATAAAGTTTAATTTAAAGCTGAGCGAACACGTCGAGGGCGGGACCTCAGAGCAGAGTCAGAAAACCGAATCAGTGAGCGAGACGGCAGTTTACAGTTTCACGGAGCCACTTTAACCTCACCCTCTGCAGTTTTTACTACATACAGCTGAGCAGTTTAAATCTTTGCTTTGTTGACTTTGCAAAATTTTACTTTACTTATTATTATATTTGTATTTAAATCTACACTGATTTTCCTCTCATTCTGGGAGTTTTGAGTCTTTGCTTCCTTCCTGTTTGCTCAGGTTAAAGCACCAAAAACAACTCGTCATTGTTGGTTTTGAATAAATGAAAAGTGATGCTTCCCCAGTGTGTTTGAATGGCCCGTCCTCCCATTGCTCCCTTGCGCATATCTGTGACTCTGTGGTGTAAAGCTCTGCCGTGAACACGGAAATGGCTTTGAGAGGCTCGACACGACATTTGTGCGGCAGGGTGAGACGAGACTCAAAACAGGTTGAGTGCCGAGCCGTGTTTTTAATCATCGTGTCACCGTCAGAGCATTTCCTCAAAGGAAAACAAGCTGCGATGAACGTCTCCTCTCTTCTGTAACATCAATCCCAACAAGCAGGTCAGCTCAGATCTCCTGAAGGCAAACGAAGCAGCAGCAGCAGACTGCAGGCCAGGATTTGTTTAGCACTGATTCGATCACAGAGTTAGCGCACGCTTCAAAAAGTGTCTTCAGTTTGTCCTACAGCTCCCTCCTCTAATGCTAAAACAGTGTTTGCTGAATGAGTGAATGCAGATTCAGACAGATCTGTCTGTTCAACACTCGGATACACTAGCCAATGATATAACACGACATCATGGGAGGCCTGCTGAGAATCCTGGGAAATATTTGAGACAACAGGAAATCTTCACCAAAGCGTAAGAGCGAACAGCCCTGAAAGATCTTCTAGAGCTGAATAACATTTATGAACAGACCTGGTTGTTTAACTCAGTGGGTACCTCTGGAGTGTCACTGAGGGCCACACCGGGAAATGAGAACCACAAAAAGGACCCACAAATACAGTTTTTAATGACATGAGCCAAAGGCTGCAGTTCCTTTGCAGTCCAGCAGAGGCGCTGGCAGTGTGTCAGTCCCCGTAGACTCCCATGTTAAAACTTCCCAGCAGAAACCTGAAGTGGCGCTGGGCACAACAACCCCGTCACACAAACGTGTCACGCTGCACCCACTGAATCACTGAGATAACACACAGGTCCTACTGTCCATGCCCACCATTTCCCAAGCTACAAGGCCGAAGTAAAATAACTCATTTTATGAATGTAAATGGAGTTTCCCAAATTCAAGCAACCTGCAAATCCAGAATCTGGATCGGATCAGTTTCACTTTTAAACCAAACTGAAGCCTGAAAAGATGCTTTCAATGACTGAACAGAAAAAAAAACACTGTCGGCCACCAGTGCATCTGAGCCTCAGAGACTTTATTCACCACATCAATTCAAAAGCAAATAAATAAGAACCAGGAATATGAAATGCTAAAATCATAATAAATATAAACCACTGAGTCACTGTCTGAGATCGGCATCATTATGGTAAGAACTCATTTGTCTGAGTGGATGGATCTATGGTGTCACTATGAACATGCTCGGTTACATCATTTTCAAGTTATTACATTTGAAAGAGTTTGAGCAAAACTTGACCTCTGACCTTTGAAAAAAGAAATTTAATCAGGTGATCTAGGGGTCACTGGCCATGCAAATTTGATATAACAGGATGCATAGTTTTGCTTTAATATTGTTAACAAACAAACAAGCAGACCAAAAACGATACCCGGTTCCCCCCCCTCCAGGGGCGGGGTAGTAAACTAACAGCTGTACAGGGGGGGGATGTTTCTATGACTCACCTCTTTGCATTATTAGGGGCGTGGCCTCTCTGACTGATAGGTGGATGGTGACACAGGCGGCTGTAGCTGCTAGCGCTCTGCTAGGCTTCACCTCAGCTAACTGGAGGCCCTGAACTGGACCTCTGGGCCGGGTTTGTGCTGCTGGAGCCTTTTGGAATATTTTGAATGCAATTATCTGACCAACAATATGACTGCTGTGCACTGTGTGTCTGTGTTTTGCTCCTGTACAGTCTGTGCATGCAGAGTGATAACCAGGCTAGCCAGCATTGGCTGATAATTTAGAGCGCCACCCCCTGGTCCAAATATGTTTACAGCCAACATACTTAAACTGAAGGTTCAGAATGTCACGGTTTACCATACCATCTTTATTTATAAGCACTTTAAAACAACCACAGGGGACACAAAGTGCTTTACATTAAAACATACAAAAAATATATATAAAAAACAATTAAATAACTACATTTCCATAAAATATGGTAAATATGAAAATATCTTGATATTTGTACGTGTGAATCTGGAAATTGGAAAAGTCTGCAGCATGACCGAAACACCGACCGTGCTGTTAAAGTCACATTTCTGCTGTGTCAGCCTTCACCCACGCAGGCACGCACGCGCACGCGCACCCACACACACGGTTTAATGGAAGGCTAACAGTTTCTGGACAGAAGGTGGACGTGTGTGAGCGTGTTTGTGTGTTAGGGAGCTTAATGAGCTATTAATAGTTTTAATGTGACAGGTAACTGCAAGTGTTCATGCATCTCAGGGTAAGGAGAGGCAGGAAAAGGTGGTGTCTGAAGGACGGAGAGGAAACAGCACCTCCATCATCTGGCTGCTGCTGCTCTGATGATGGAGGAGTGTGAGCATGAGAACTGCACACACCTTTTTATTGTGTTTAATGTGGATTAAATTGTTAGGAGTGCTTCTCTTTGACAGGATGACAGGATATCTCATTAACCACTCCTCAAGAGACTGAATGTATTCAGCTAGCAGACGTCCAAAAATCTATTAAAAACACATAAAGAGCCAATCGGCTGCCCGCGGCCTTTAGCATAGAAATGACCAAATTAATTCCAGCAGCTCCACTCTGTTGGTTGGTCACTAATTTATTGAAAACTCAGTCTTTCAGCTCACATTTGAAATGATTTATTACAGCAGCAGAATACAGTTCAGAATACAGGTGGATGGTGGGGTGGTGGAGCGGTGCAAACAGCAGGCAGCGATGCAGGACAGAGGTGGGATATAATTCTGCAGATTGAACAGACTCTAAATCCTGAGGGTGTGTTTGGTGGATGATGCGAGGACGCTGAGGTGTGTTAGCGTGCAGGAGTTTGCAGACTTCGCCTCGTTTATGGTGCAAACAAAGATTTTGAAGCAGTTTGCTTTTCGAGCGAACTGAAACAGAAATATTGAAGTCTTTTTTATAAACCTTTGTTTATAAAGGAAGTGGAACTACTGAGAATACAAATCTGTTTTTTTTTTCCAAGGACAGCATGAAAAAAGGAAGCAGCTACCCTGACACCATCCACTGGTTCGAGAAGTCTCCTTATGAAGCGTTTTCGCCGTCACAATCTTGATGTTTGTGACGAAAATCACACGACACTGGATCTGTGGATCTAACAACCTGTGATTGAAAAGTTTTTAACTGAGGAGCATATCCAGGATAAACCAGGACTCTCAGAATGGCCATAAACAAACTTCATGTTTTAGTTATCATAACCTGAAACTAGTGACCACAAACTCACGAGGTCACAGAGCGACCTCTGTAGACACCCAGAAGTCTTCTACAACCCCTGGAGCTCCTGGAGAGAACATCCAAGGCTCACACCAAAGGGTCCTGTCTAAGTTCAATCTTTGGACCCCCATTAATGTGAGGCAACGTCAAGGGGCTAAGCCACCAAGTTACTTTAACTCAAGCACAGTGTCAGTTTAGGCAGCTCACGAAGTCGAGCCCAGCCCAGAATCCCGGCAGATGAGCTGATCTCAGCTCTGTAGCCTGTTTAGCCTGCACACAGCTGCTGCACATCTGCGGGCCACTTTGCAACCCACCTCCTTTCATGCTGCTTGACTTAATCAGCATCATATCCATTACTGATACTGCTCGGTTACATCCTGTTGGTGATTTCTCCAAATGGAGCCATGGTGTTAAGTATTCACAGTCTTCTGACTGAGATGTTATTTTGCTGAAACGCCTGCAGGAAACAATTTAAGAGCTCAGGATGCTAAATTTAAAGGCAGAGATGGTCAGGGTTTCACTGAACAGCCTAAATTCAGGGATTAGTGGTTTCTAATTATGTTTTAGAGTCTTCTTAACACAGGGGGCTGTTTGCAGCTTAGCGAGTGTTTTCAGTGTGGTTATAGTGAGTCTGCACTGAAAGTGTTCCTCCTGTGAAGAATATATGCTTGCTAATGAAAAATGTGGAGATGTGAAAAATGACAGAATCAGCTGTCAGAAATGCTCCGCCATCAGAGATACTGAGGAGCCCGACGGCCTGAATAATGCCGGGTGAGATAATAACAGGCACGTTAAGCACCCCTCTCTTCCACCATCAGGTTTTAACCTTGTGCATGAATAAAAACACATCTGACAGAAGTGAAAGTCTGCAGCTTTTAAACAACCAGCAAGAGAGAAAAGCACAAAGCTCAGTTTCACAAAATCTTTAGTCCGAGCAGGAGAAAACCCGGTGACCTGCACAGCAGCCTGTGCACACACGCTGACCCAAGCGGCAGTGCTAGCAGGCATCTGCACTGCTGCTTAGTTTAGATTTTCAGAGTGAACTTCTTTCAGTTTATTGTTATTGTTAATAATAACGTGAAGCAGATTTAGGGAGTTCAGAGTAGATATTATGAGTTGATCAAACTGTACAGCACCTTTCATGCATTTCACTTCAAAGTGCTTCACAGACAACTGAAAAGTAGTAAAACAATTAAGGCTACACAAAACAATGAAAATGGATATGTGTCATAAAATGCAACAGTAAAGAAAAATAAGAAATAAAAAAATTAATATTAGTTTAAAAAGAAAGTAAAAAAGTGATAATTATTGAAATACAGCAGCTGTCTGAGCACAGCCGTCCCGACACTCAGTGAAAACACATCTGATCAAACTCAGGACAACTAAATTATCTCATTTCAGTCAGTACAACGGTGGAGGGTGGGATGCACTAGCAGGCTGGTCTGTGCTGGTATAAAGAGAGCTGAGGCAGAGGGCGGGGGCTGCAGTTAACTGGCTGATCTATGGTCCTCCCCTCACCCGTGTTTACGAGCGCTGGTAATGAAGGAAAGAATGAGGTTTGGACTACAAGCGGCTGAAATGTGTTCTCCTGTAGGTGTCCAGGTTCAGCCTCACAGAGGGTGAAGAGCTCAGGAAGCTGCAGGATCCAGCTGAAGCGGTTCGAGCGTCTAATCGGGATGCCTCCGGGTAGCCTCCTGTAGGAGGTTTTCACACCTAGCTGGGAGGAGACCCCAGGGTAGATCCTGAACTCACTGGAGAGATTTTTATACATCTCCTATCTGGGCTGGAAGCACTTCAGGATCCCTCGGAGGAAGCAGAATACATTTCCAAGGAGACTACATGTGGAACTTCCTGCTTAGACTATCGCCATCTCAACGCGACTTTGGATGAATGATGGATCGACGGATCGAGCACGTGACACACGATGCACGGAGAACAATAACTAGTTACTGCTCACCATTAACCTTCAGATGCTTTAGGAACACCATGAATTGCATACTTAAAACACCAGAGATCTTTTTATATGATAGCAGAGAGATAAATTGAATTGATAAAGAAAGGCCCATCTCTGCAGGCCCAGCGCAGCTACAATACATATGTTCACTGCCTTTGAGTCTTCCTACATCTGCACCAGGGAAACGAAGGAAGGGCAGATCAGTCAAAGAGCCGAGACCTGCAGCTGTCACAGGTGCTTTCAGGTATGCACATGCAAACACTGTGTATAAACACACTGATACAGAAAAGCATGAAGTTTATTCAGACACACTGAACTGCAGGTCTAAAAAGCTTAAATACACAGTCTCTGCACACACACACACAGATGCCATGTAAAGGACACCGCACATTATTCCGAAACCGGCAGTCACTAAAGATGTAATGCAGATGTGCAGACGAGGCACAGATGAAAAGCTAAACCCTGCTGCAGAGAGCCGAGCAGAGAGCGCAGAGAAAACAGATCCTCCAGGACCCGCTTCAAACCTCTGAGATGTTTCCAGAGGACACAGAATGATGGTCAAAAGCTACAAATACACCATTATTCCAGGTAATGCTGCAGAGATAGACTACATGCATATCAATGCAGCACACAGGCTGCCTGCAGTGTGACAGCACCGAGCTCTGTCACACACTGATGAACACTGTCGTTCTAGAAAAAGCCTGAAGGTAGTTAACTGTCACGCAGGAGAGGACGCACACGCACGCACACACACACACACACACTCACTCACTGCACAGAGCTAATTTTGACATGTGCTGTTGATTCAGTTGTAGTCACAGAGAGAATGTGATTTCGTTTTCAGACAGTGAAGCTGAGTTTTTCTCGAGGTCTTCCAGTTTCACTCTCTGACTTTTGTCCCGTTTTCTTCAGACCATTAAACCTGGTTTGTATCTGTGTCATGCGAGTCCTGATTTTTAACCCAGTTTTCCTTCAGAAACATTTTAGTCCGGCTCTCCTCTGTGCGGTCTGCTGCTCCTCAGGGACAGTTTAGTCCAATTTTATCATGGCTGTGGCTCAAGACATAATGAACCCCAACCAACCGTCTGCATGATGAGTGAAAAAGCAAATACAAACTTTATATGAACATGTGCGTGATCCATTTTACTGTTCCTCTGCAACACTGTGGTCCACTTTTTACAGACATATTTAGTCCACTTCTTCCTCAGTGACTACACACACACACACACACACACACACACACACACAGCAATGACATCCCTCCACACCAAAGCTTCACCCTTATAGCCCTTCCCTGAAATGTGAATCTGTGTGTGCGCTTCTAGCAAGGTGACTTGTCACAGTAAATCATCGCACACACACACACACAGTGTAGGGATGCTCCACTAAGAGACGCTGCTCAGCCAAATTCAGAAACTGTGTGAGCAATACTGTAACTGAACCAAGGCTACACAA
>JAMQGT020008126.1:0-68433 GCA_024447675.2 Pterophyllum scalare
CATGGTCACCACCATGACATCGCTGATTGGTGGTTATTATGAAACCTTCAGCTGAGCCATCTTACTGTTTCAAACCCAAACATGATGAGCGTGAGGCGGATCTGACTGAGAAACTCAGGAACGCTGAACACTCATGTGGTACTTGAGTACTTGTGTCTGAGATAACTACTAAATGGCACTATAAATCCACCAGTAAACTTCACTGAGACCATAGAGTGAGATCCCATAAACCATAAACCCAAACAGAGTAAAACAAAGTAGCCACATTAGCTGAGGGACTTTATACTGAAGAACTTAAAGTAGCCCTTTGGACATGATCGGAAAATAAACATTGCAACAAATCAGAACAGCATGTGACTTTGTTCCTTGCTGTCATGTTCTACAAGTTCAGCAGCTTTTCACACAATGGGCTCACTCACCACAGGGAATGACTGTGACGTGCTGGAAAAGCCAAGACCTGTTCAGCCAGAGCAGGTGCATCCGAGTCCTGCAGGAAGTCTTTAACCACTGGCCGTGCACACTCTCTCACGGACGAGCACGTGGGCAGAGGCAGCTCTGGGAAGAAAAACCTAATTGTGCCCATTCCATCAACACCCATTATTACCATCGGCAAGTCGGTGTTTTTTCCCAAACCTTAGCAATACTGTCTGGAGAATTACATGTGACATTTTAAGGACTGTGTCTGTATTCCCACTCTGATCTGTTCCTTTAAATCCCAGTCTGGGAATGGTGACAAAATATCTATTCCTGTTTGATTCCTTCTGTGGGGTTTCAGTGAGTGCTGCTGCCGATAAGGCTACTTTAAATTTGGCATGAAGTATCTTATGACATTCACATTTAAGAGCTGACAACAAATTTTTTCTAAAACACCTCGAGATACGCCGAGCTGTATAGGCCCTCGAGACTAAATTCAGTCATTACTAAGAGAGCCGGAGAGGAAACGGCTGCATAAAACAAAGTTAAAAGGTGATAAGAGCCGTAAACACCTCCAGGATGTAAACAAATCACTTCCTGTTGGCTACGAGAAAACGAGGGCACTGGAAAATTACGGGCAGCGTAGATTAGATTCCTTGTATGTTTTTAGCTTTAGATATTTGCAGGCCCTCCCAGTGCTGGAAAGTGACGCAAGCAGAATATTTACTCATCAGTAAAGTTTCTGTTTCTATTTTCAGAAGCCTTCCACTTCTCATTCATTATTTGGTAAATATCATGCAGTTATCTGATGTCTGTAATCTGTTTACAGGTCACATTCAAAGCAGCTGAAGTCACCATTCTTACATAAACGTCTCCAATAATCTCTGTGACAAACGGGCTTGAGTAGGGTGGTAGCTGAGGAATAGAAAAGCTCAGTTTATTAAAGTATTTGTGACTCAGTGTATGTTTTTAGGCAGACAAATATAAATAAATGATACTCTTATAAGGAAGATTTGGTCTTTAGTACATATTTATTTTGATGTCTTGTGTTGTCTAAAGTCTTGGCTAATAATCCAGTTTCTAAATGATCTCAGTTTTTAAAATAAAAGTTATTTGAATAGATTACATAAATATTGAATTTTAACCACTACATTTCCCAAAGTTCTGCTTTAAATTATTAATAATGGAAGAAATAAAGGTAAAAAATAAACATTAGCTTTAATTTACGGTCGTGTTCGTGTTCACAGTAAAAGTGTAAGCTCTACAAGCTACTGTGTTATTAAATCATACCAGGAGCTAACAGGCTCAGCAGAGCAAAGATGTTCATTTTATTCAGTCTCAGGGAATTTTAAAGTAATCAAAAACGAGACTTTTGTAGTACAAGCATGTGCATTATTGTTATTCATGTCAACATACAATATAGAATTCCAGCGACATCTTGCCCTCCAGCATCAGTTGTTGCGGATGCCTGCCTGGATGCTGCTGTTTCTATTTCTGCAGTGGGAGCAGTGAGAAAATGCGGGTTTGTTTCGCTGCCACGCAGTTGCCCTCAGCTGTCCCATCACTCAGCAGGGGAGGGAGGCAGGCATACCCCAGTTCCTCCCTTTTTTTTCCTGTTCTCTACCCCCACTTTTCTCTTTTCACCCTCAAATGGTCTCAGAAAGAAGCGCAGGCTAGCCAAGGCAACTAGGTCAACCTCCAACTATTAAACTCCCATGTGTCTGTTGAGACAGTGGGACAAATGGGCCCTACTTAAAATCAGACACAAACAAAGGCCTTCGCAGACCTTACCCCACTTGCATCCTAATGAAGCCAGAATGGAGTGATGCTTAGTTTGTGTGCTTGCTGACCAGGAAACACAATAGCACTCGGTTACCTCCAGTTACATAACAGCATCCTGGTTGTGATAAGGATAGAAAGAAATTTGAATCTCTTTTGCAGCCTGGAGCTCTCAGTGTGCCTGCTGGCAAACACAGACATACCTGTGCACCATGTGCACAAGTCAAAGCAAATGAGCCCCCCCCCGGCTGATTGATTGCAAGTGGTCCTCTTAAATGAAAGCCTGAATTATTCAAGCAGGTCAGACTGTATTCATTTCCTGTCCAATCCCACAGTTTTAGGAACCACTGAATATATCACTAAAAAGCAAAGGAAGCTAGCAAAAGCTATTCGAATCGCACTAGAATTAGACAGCTACAATATCCATAGGAGAAAGGCGCTGCCCTGCACTTCCAACATTTTCTTCCCACATATGTAAATTTTTGTCTTTAAATATAAGGAGAAATAAAGGGACCCTTTAAGCTAAATGCTAGAACAGAAAAAAGCATGATGACTGATGTTGCTAGTTTGAAATACTCATTTCTATAGAAATCTGAATATTTTTTCTATCTTTAAGTATCTGATCAGCTGCATTATTTATCATGGACATTACAGCTCTCTTCACTCATTTTAAATCATGTTCTATACTTGACATTTTTTAAATTCAAATCTATCAATTTCCATGATTTGCTTCACTTTGTTAAACTTTATCTTAAATTTTCTCTTTATTTTATCCCATTGTTACACATACAGAGAAAGAATGTGGCAATAAATGGAGTTTTGTTTCTAAATGCATTAATGCAATATAGATGATGATGAGTTGGTTGTGTAAATCATTCTAGCCGATGATAAGATATTTGTACGTGTAATCAAAAAAAGGATCAAAATGCAGACACATGAATCAACAAATCTAACAAACAGCAAACTTTATCTAAAAAACAAACAAAAAAAAACACCAAAACAAATGAATATCTGTATGAAAAGAGCTTGTTTCATGTTCAGGTTTTTCTGAATGTCGATTGCATGTGTGTGCATCACTGAGTACCCCAGGAAGAATAGTTAAGGCCGATGCTAAGGGGGTCACAATAAAACACAAAAGCCTGTGAAGCCGAGGGTGGCGTAGGAGCTCAGGGGAAACATGAGCAAAGGCGGGAGGAAAACACGGGGCTTTTCTCATCCCTTCATCCTGCCTGTGACCCAGAAATCAATCTCAGTACGTCATGTTGAAGAATGTCTCAGTTCCTAAAAGTCACCAGGAGGGGAGAGGATCAAGGAGAAAGCAGGCTTGCCAGAGGAGCTGTGATGGAGGTGGATCCTTTGTGGAAGTGTTTTTACTGTAGATAAAGATGGATGTCGTTACCGTAGATGTTGATTTCTGAAGTCTTGAGATGAGTATTTTAGTATCACCATCTTGTTTTGAAACTGGATGCGACAAGTGAGGGGTGGTCTGACTATGAAATTACATACTTGTGATTAACAAGTCCTTAGCTAGTGAGCATACCCTGGATAATCAACTTTTCTGGCACGCAGAATGACTAAAATTTTAAAAAAAGGACTTAAAGTTTTATTCAGTCTCAGAGGTCAGGGCTGAGGGCTGTTTTTTCATAGACTCCCAAAGGACCACATGTCCTTTTGCAACCATTGAATTGCCCCCTGGTGGCTAGTACAAAGAATGGATGTTTATGGTGCTTCCACTTTGGCTTCACTTCTCTGACCCAGAAGCTACATCCATCTTTTATTCTGTGTGTTTTATTTTTAATCTTTACTGTATAAAAGAGACACGGGACACAGCTGGAATTTACAAATATTCCAGTGTTGTTCAAGTCATTTAAAAAAAATGCGTAATCAGCGTTTCTGCCCGATCTTCCTTTCTCTGTTTGCGTGTGTGATAAATTGTATTATCAGGCTGTTCCAAAAGCTCCCTGAAAAGCCTTCAGCTGATCCAAAATGCTGCAGCTAGAGTACTGATAGGGACTAGAAAGAAAGAGCAGATTTCTCCCATATTGGCTTCTCTTCATTGGCTCCCTGTTAAATCTAGAGTAGAATTAAAAATCCTTCTCCTACATACAAGGTCTTGAATAAGCAGGCCCCATCTTATCTCAAAGACCTCATAGTCCCATATCACCCCAATAGAGCACTTCACTCTCAGACTGCTGGCTTACTTGTGGTTCCTAGGATACTTCAGAGTAGAATGGGAGGCAGAGCCTTCAGCTTTCAGGCCCCTCTTCTGTGGAACCAGCTCCCAGCTTGGATTCGGGAGACAGACACCCTCTCTATTTTTAAGATTAGGCTTAAAACTTTCCTTTATAATAGTTATGATTGTTAGGGCTGGATCAGGTGCCCTGAACCCTCCCTTAGTTATGCTGCTATAAGCCTAGGCTGCTGGGGGCACCACTTTTTACTCTGTTCATACCCCACTCTGCATTTAATCATTATTATTAATCTCTGTCTCTCTTCCACAGCATGTCTTTTGTCCTGTCTCTCTCCCCTCAGCCCCAACCGGTTGCAGCAGATGACTGCCCCTCCCTGAGCCTGGTTCTGCTGGAGGTTTCTTCCTGTTAAAAGGGAGTTTTTCCTTCCCACCATCGCCAAGTGCTTGCTCATAGGGGGTCGTTTTGACTGTTGGATTTTCTCTGTGTTATTGTAGGGTCTTTACCCACAATACAAAGCGCCTTGAGGCGACTGTTTGTTGTGAAAGGAAGTAAAACAACCAAAGACACACATGGAAAGTAATACTTTTAAAATGAAAGAAGAAGCACAATGAGTAACTGAAACTCTGTAACTTAAACCCAACACCATGCGATAATTCCCCACGATAACAGAAATCTTTCACCTTCATGTGGTGTTAGAAGTATAGTCAAATTTATTTTGGTTGACTTTGAAGTTTTGGCACCAAATTAGCCCCAATGTCCTGCCCCCTCTGCAGCAGTTGTTGAGACATTTTAGTCTGGAGCAGAGTACCTGAGTGGCAGGCCCGCAGCTACAGTACATAAAAGTCCAGCCTTTCTTCTTTCTGCTGGCATGCCTGGTACACCCTGTCAACAAACAAACCTCCATTACTCACTTGATATCCTACAGTGATGTCACTGAGCAAACACAAAAGCCAGCGGGCTAATAATAAAGCACTTCCTCCACCACAGTTTGTTGATGCTTTGCCCAGCAGGTGCTCAGAGCTCACTCTGCAGGGACAAAAGTGTAACTCAAAACCCAAAATTATGGCCTGTGAAGTCAAGCAACAACAGTCATTAGTGCTTTTTTTGTCTTGTCAACAAGGGTAACATAAATTATGTATGCTCATTGTTTATGACTTCAAGGCTTCAAGTATACACAGATGAACCGTAGGGCATCTCAGGACACAGGGATGAGCGGGTGTAACTCTCATATTACTGGAGCTTTTATCTGTCGGGTGGGTTTGCACAGAGCTACGTCAGTTTCTTGGGAAACAAACTTATTTTTTTAACTTTTCTGTTTGTCTCCTTTCCAATCCGCGATCTTGACCTTTTGTAACAAGTTTGTACTTTTTTAAACATAATTATCTTAATATTTAGACTAAATTTCCACTTTTGAGTCATAACTAAGATAAGCAGCATTAATTAAAACTAAACATGAACGGGCGTATCACAGTGTAAAACCTTAGCCTGTTGCTGAGTGAAAACTAGACTTGTGTCTGAATTCAGGCCAGCGTGTACCTCACCAAAAAGAAAGAAAAAAAATATGAAAATGATTTTGTGTTTTTGGAAGTGAAAAGGAAAACTTCTGCTTCCTGCAAATCAAGTATCAGCAAACCAGGATCAAATCTAAACATACACTCAGTAACACTGCTGTTGTGCCACTTGCCAAAACAGTCATTTTGGGTCATTACACATGATTGTGCAGCACATGATGGTCACTTTGAAAAGTAGCTCAGTTGTTCTTTTCTTCTCTAACTTTTCCTTTTATCTTACTAAAAAAAATGTCCCATGTTTACAGTGGGGGAAATAATTATTTGATCCCCTGCTGAAAATTTGTTCACTTATAAAGAAATAAACAGTCTCTAATTTTTATGACAGTTTCATTTTAATGGAGGGAGACAGAATATCAACAAAAAAAATCCAGAAAAAACACATTACATAAAAGTTATAAATTGATTTGCATGTCACTGAGTGAAATAAGTATTTGATACTTAAGCTAAACATGACTTAGTGGTTGGTGAAGAAACCCATGCTGGTGAGCGCAGCGGTGAGGCCTTTCTTGCAGTTTGCACACATCTCAGGAGGGATTTTGGTGCGCTCCTCTTTACAGAAACTCTCTAAATCCTTTAAGTTTCTTTGCTGCTGCTTGGAAACTCGAAAGCTTCAGCTCCCACCACTGACTTTCTATAAGAGTGAGGTTTGGAGCCTAGGCTACAGGCCACTCCATGACATTAATGTGCTTCTTCTTTAGCCTCTCCTTTGTTGCCTTGCCGATATGTTTTGGGTCACTGTCATGCTGGAAGACCATCCATGACCCATCTTCAATGTTCTGGCTGAGGGGAGGAGGTTCTCATCTGAGATTTTGCAATACAAAGTCGTCCTGCACCCTTAGCAGGGACTCAGATTCAGCAGGGAATCAAATACTTATCTCTCCCAATGTGTTTGTGTATGTTAATTTCAGTATGGAAGCATGCATGGTTACAAGTATAATGTTCTTTTTGCAAAATATGCAGTGCAAACTGCAATAAAAGATTACTTTAAAGGGATTTAAACTTAACAGCGATCCTGTTCAAGTGTTGGGAATCCGCTGTTCTCCCAGCTGGTTGTGGACACCACTGGAGAGGGTCTGTCACCACCTCCAGATGGTAATCCAGCTGAAACACGGTTTATGTGCTTGCCGTCGTTTGCGATGGATCTTAGCGTGGAGTGTGCCACAATAAAAACTTTCTGCTGGGTGACTGATGGAGACCCACCACGATGGATGTGACCATGCTGCACATGGAATTCATTTTTTGCCACATGCATTAGCTGTGTAGGAGTCAGTTCTGAATTTTCCAAAATTTGCAAAGTGCTTTGGTGAGTTTAATGCATAAAAAAAAAAATTAAAAACAAACATTGCCAGCAGAAGGGATGGTGCTGTGTAGATCGAGGAACCAAAGTAGTTCAAATTAGAGTAAACAGTGTGGAAATCAACAGTAAACTTTGTCTAAAACTTGGCCGTTTCAAGAGTTGTTTTCTGGGTCAGTTACACAACGGTAGGACATGCTGATGTAGATCTGCCCACACCGTCACATGTTCCTATGTCCATATAATGGTCCATGATGGACACCGTGTACTCGGTGAGTGTGCATGACGGTCATGGGGTGTGTTCGTGTGCCTGAGTAGCTGTGCATGCGGGGCCTTGCACACAATGTCCTGTACCCAGTCTGTCTTACATCATTTACTTAGAACTGTGTACATTTGGAAGTCACCATGACTGTGATGTGTACAAAATCAGACTCCAGAGATTTGAGAAAAAATTATGGAAACAGTTAGGCCTAGAATAGAGCTTGAAATGAATTACTGTGGCTTCATTTCCCAAAATAGTTCATTAAGGAAGAAAGTAATTTGGACTGAAACTCAGCACTCCCTGACTCAGCCCACAGAGGCAGCACAGGCTGCTATCCACTATCATGACTAGCCTAGCAGCGCAGATGAAAACCATTACCAGGCTAGGCAGTAAACAAACCTTTTTTTCTTTTTTTTTTTTTACTGTTGACACCTGTGTAAAATGAATACAAAACACTCCAGTGAGCACACTCCAGTGCACCCAACTTAAGCATCAGCAGGGGAAGTCTCGTCAAGCACATGGTTGGTATAAATAGAGACTGTTTATTTCCCATAGAAGGAGAAGCTGATTGTCAAACTCACAGCCAGTGTGCTCCACTAGCTGCTCTTCACCTCCTCTCCTCCTGCAGCAGAGCTAGAACCACACCTCACTGCCACAGTCCTGTTTGTTGTCCGAGCTCTCTCTATGCTCCTCATTTCTGTGGTCTCCCTTTAATTCCAACCCTGATTCTGGCTCAGTTGGAAGTCTCCTGCTATTGAAATGCAGTTCTCCCTTCCAGGAGATCATCTGAATGTTGGTGTTTTCTTTTTTACTCTTTGAGGTCTGAGTCATCATCATTGATCCTAACTCTAACTGTAACTCTAAGCAATCAGAATAAAGTATGTCATTTTTGTTTAATTAATGCCAGGGAACAAAAAAAATCATCACATCAAGAACTTTTCACATTTTCGGTGTCCAAAAAAGTCAGTTTGGCCTTCTCCAAAAATACAGTCAGGGTTAGTGTTTCCACCTATGGTGACCTTATTGTAGGGCCTTTGTCTTACCATAAAATGCCCTGTGAGATAAAAATATGCTGCAACTCTGCAACGTGGGCAATAATCATCTGCTGGTACTTCATCATAAACGCATAAAGTACTCATTCGAACCACCATGAATATCAAACTGCTGATTTTAGCAGCTTTAGCAGCTGATCATCAAGTATTTTTGTTTGCCCCATCTCAGCTAGGGTGGAGGGAAACAACATACAACCAGATGTTGGTTTGGTGAAAATGTCTATTGTTCAAAAACAATACGTAAGAAGCACACACACACAAAAAAAGAGACAAACTGTTTGACCTGTGGGTGTTGCCAAATCAAAGACAGGAAGATAACCATAGGTGGACTAACACAGTTCACAAGAGGACTAACTACAAAAGAACATAGCAAACAAATGCCGAAAATGCCAAACACAGAGCGGCAACACCCTCACCACTAATGTGACTAAAGTGCATGCAGTGCAAGTGGAGTGTGTATGAATGTATGTCTATACCTGGCTTAGCGCTAGGCAGTAACAAAAACACAGTTAATTACTAAGTATCTGCATGCAGCCTTACAGACTGTAACAACAGAATGCATTTTTGGATTGCTGCTGAGATCAGTCACAAACTGCATGCTCATTTAGAGCATCTGAATCTTCATGGAGAAGTATTTGCAGCTGTAGTTGCATTCCTGTGGAAATCCCCCCCCCCGAAAAAAAAACAATTCATCATTTTAATCTTTTACATTTTAAGCTTTCAAAGAACTTATGAACTCAGATTACTCGTGAGTGGTCAATCCAAATCATGTGAATCTCACACCTCACACTCAGTGTCGGCTCAAATCAGCATCACAAGTGTATTCCCCCGTGCAGTCATATTCTTCTGTACAGTTTGCTTTCTATAAGGCTGCACATTGCATTTCATGTTTAGCTGTGTTTGGCTTTGTTACTACCCAATATCCCTTTCTTTTTTGACTTTCACTGTTTCAAAATGACCTCTATGCTCGTTTATTCACCTTTGTACATCGGCACAACCTTTCTAAAGCTGCAGGCTTTTGTCTGTTTTGAGTAAACAATAAAGTAACGTCTTCATCCTTTCTGGGTGACTCTGCGGCTTTTTGGCTCAGAGAAGTCTGATAACGTGGTATATCAGGGGGATCGGTCAAATGCAAGGACTTCACATGACCTTGGGACTAATTGGTTTAACTGTAAATCCCAAATGGTTGAAAGCTACTCTGTAACGACATTCCCCCCATTCACCGAGACAGAAAGAGCTGGAGGAGTGTGGGTGGTAACACGCTGAGGCTGGTACAGTAGAGTCTGTGGTCAGGTGGGACGGGAGGTCTGCATTTTCTGTAAAGGGGTCCCCGAGAAAATTGAGCTTTATTAAAGTCTATCATGAGAGGAAGGAACTATAACAACTCTACTGATGTTTATCATCAGAACTTTTGATTTAGTCTGTTTTGCACCTCTAAGATCTCTTACTGTTCTTACAAATTGGAACAAATTGGAAAAGTTTTGATGTTCTGACAGGTTTGTGCTCCAAAGTAGAAAACCTGGAGTTGGTAGTGGAGCAGGTCTGTGTTATTCCAAAGAAAATTACATCGCATCAGTAAATGGACTCAAAACAGCTTTTACTGCTAGTGTTCGCCCAGTCACCTGCACATTCATGCAGGTGCTTTTGTTCTATACCCAAGCTCCTCCGATACACTCTGTCGGATGCATCGGAGGAGCTTGGGGTTCAGTATCCTTCCCAAGGACACTTTGATATGCAGACTGGAGTCGGGGATCAAACCACTGACCCTCTGATTGGTATAGGTGTCCTACTCGTCCCCCCTGAGCCTTAGCCACCCCAGGCAATACAGCTCTGATTTTCCACATTCTTTCACTAAGTCAAATATTATTACATCCATTGCAATTTTTCTTTCATTTTCTTTACAAATCCCAGCGGAAAGGCATAAAACCTTTGCAAGTGAGAGAGCTACTCCTAATTGGTCTAGATGCAGAAATTACTCTGTTCATTTCCACTTCTGTGCAATGCTGCCATTACCACACCAGGAGCAGAAGTGCATTTTATTAAAAGGTTGGATTATTCAAAGACTTCCCTGCAATTTTCATACTTTACAAAACTATCCAGTGGGCATAACGGGACCCTTTGGTGGGCTGGCCCTGCCCCTGCCAGACTGCTTGTTGGATAACCCTGCCTTAGTTCGTTAAGTGGTTGCTTTTTTGTGTGTGTGTGTGTGTGTGTGTGTGTGTGTACTGATTATTAGAAAAAATTGAGCAAACTGACGTGAGCCAGTCCAGCGCTGTTAGGCCAGTGTTAGCAGATATTCTCTGTCCATCAACCCAGACTGGGCTCATACATCCAGTAGACACATGTTGCATTGTAAAATAATTTAAACTCAAGACATTAGGAATGAATTATTACATTTCTCTGTGTGCATCTGTTGCCTATATTCAAAATTTAATGTGCAAAGTGATGAAGCAACTTTTATGGATATTTGAGTCACTGCTGGAAAAGAAACGTGATTTACACCCTTTAAAGTTGGCCCGATCCCACGCAGGCAGGAAAAATCCAGCCGCTGGATTCAAAACTGCATCCCCACTCGTTTTTTAAACAGTCAAACGCTGTTTGAGCTGAACAGCTGAATGGGACTTTAAAACAGTCGCTGATTTCCTGCCAGTCTTTAACAGCATTTAGCTGGTGGTTATTTCTGCGCTCTGCCTGTGGTTTTCACGCTACATTTAAAATTTGTGTGTGTGTGTGTGTGTGTGTGGTGAGAGTGTGCATGTGTCTGCGTGCTGGGGAGGAGGTGCGCTCCAAAAATTTGATACCAAATGTGTGTTTTTGTTATATTATTGACAGGCAGGAAGGAGCTACAGATTAGGTCTAATTTTATTAACCCTGAGAGAGGCTCTGATGTCTCAAGTGCAGTAAAAATGAATCACATGCAGGAAGAGATTGAAGAAGGAAAATGTCGTTTTTCTTCTAACGATCGAGGGCGTGCATTAAAGTAACCACGTATGATTATATTGAACAGAATATACATTATATATTTCTGCTGATTCCCTATAGAGGTTTTCAAACCCTTGCAGTTTCCATATCAGCAGGGGCCACAAACCCCAACCATTAAGTTCATCCATAATTTATCTCTGTGTAAAAAGGCCCAATTATAATGTGTGTGTATTTCACCACACTGGGGCTGCAGGACTCATATTAAACTGTGGTTTTTCACCAAAAGCCTATAAACAGAGTCCTTTGAAAGGAATACACGGGGGAATCAGATCGCAAAGTCAACAGCGCCACAAGTGTGTTGGAATTTATAATCCGCCAATTACAGCACATGCATACATTCAACTCCTTGGCTGTTTAATGCATGAGTGTCTGGAGGGAATTCTCCTAATGTGAGCAAAGAGAGGAGCGTGGGAAACAGAGCTGCGTGGGTCTCTGTGGGTGTGTTTACATGCTTGTGTGTAGCTCGGTCTCCTGGTCCATGGGGGTTGACTGTAAGGAGCAGTGGGGGTGGGGGGTGGGGGAGTCGAGACATTTGTTTTGGTGAGTGCCACAGAAAAAAAAAAAAACTCCTAACGCTTCACTGCGTCTCAGTGTTCTTGTCCTCTAAATGCACAGAGACATGCTAATTAATGTAGAATGAACTTGTGGGATTACATTTAAACTGCAGGCGCCTGCAGGCATCGCCAAGTAGCAAATTTCACTGGATGCATCCTACTGCACATATAAACAAATGTTTCATTTCTAAGGTGCACTTATCAATATTTCTTATGAAAGCTAATACTCACAGTGGTAACCCCACAGACATATACTATCAAAATTATAATTTCCTCACCTCTAAAGCACATTTAAGTGTCTTTGAGCTCATTGTTTTTACTTTACAAAGTTCAGGCTTAAAGTTTCGGTTCAGACTCACTATCACCGTCTCAGCTCTTCTCCTTCCCAGGGCAGTTTGGTTAAAGCCACCGGCGTATTTCACTTATGGACAGGCTGCGCTCTCTTGCTGGCCAATATTCTCCAGACCAGCGGGTCGACGCCTTGTGTAATCACCAAAAAAGATTTATGTGACACCCCCAATATACAGTACAGGCACTGTGAGATGTTGACTTACGGAGAAGCAGGAGGAAGTTGTTCTCTGAAAAGAAAAAAATTTTTTTTTAAAAAAGCAAGTTATCATCATAGGCAGTGCAGATGCTGTGCATAGTCTTTGTCACAAAGATGCTATAAACCTGCATCCCCCCCCCCCCAGTGATCAGCAGGGGGCATTAGCTGTGCTTACAAAACAGCTTGCCATTGTAAAGCAGTCTTTGGGTAAAGGGCCCTCGGCTCCCTTGCTGTGTGGCTTCAGTAATAGTTGCCTGATGACTTTACAAGCTCAGTCCCTATTTTAATTTGATACAGAGTAGGACATTAAGTCCATTTTAAAAATGATGATTATATCTAAGAGTCAGAAAAGAGGATTATCCAGGATCTGCTGACGAGTGTGCAGTATCACAGCCAGAGCCGCCCCACGCTCATCACTTCTAGGTTCAAAACACCGATATGATGAAGATGAAAATGCTCAGTTTGAGGCTTTATAACCAATAGGTAATGTTGAAGGTAATAATTAACGCACCGTTCCATTTGCATTTGAGATAGTGGAACATTTGGTGTACTTATATTCACCAAATATCTCACCCCTAATCAAAATTTTGTGGCTCTGCTTCTGCTCGATTGGTACATAAATTGTTTTCTAACCGGGTGACCATGTCAGTGATTTGCGGATGTTGTGTTTAGAGCTTGTTTCACTTGACCGGAAAGGAATTTTTGCAGAATTCCTGTGTTAAAGCAATATTTATTGATTTTACCTCTCCAATAGAACAAGTGCTAAATGGTAATCCATGTCGACATTCTGCACTGAAAATGAAATCAAAGACATCATACTGTGATGTCTTGTATGTAGCAGCGGCAGGGTGGAAAAGACACGCGTTCAGTAAAAGCTTACGTTTCACATTGTAAAGAAAAATGCCCCTTTTGCAATTTCCTTCCTCCACATATTGTTTACTTGTGTCACACTAAATACTTAGAATTTTACTTTCATGAATAAGTCATAGCACGTGACATAAAATGCACATTAAACAAATATTTACTAATCTATTTTTTTTTTCTGTAGTGCTAAAGAGGATTGGCCGACTCAGACTGACACGCTGTCATTTGCTGCCCTCTGGTGTACAACTGCGATGCCCTGCTCTCAACATTTTACACTCTGCTTTAAAACTCACCCACAGCCTGCCTCCTCCACAACAACCATGCGAGCGTCATGTGATCACCAGTGCGGCAGTACGCTGTGGTGTTAATGAGGGCACCGGAGACAGCGAGACCACACACACACACACACACACACACACACACACACACACACACACACCAAACTGTTTGTGTAGGTGTTTGTACTGGAGTACAGCACACTTTTGTTTACGTTTATCTCTTATATGTAATGATCTTGATCACAAACATGCATTACATCTCAGATTATGAAAAGTTTGATATTTCCCCTCTCTATTTCTATAAAATTAAGGGGGGGAGAATCATGTAATTACAATGTAATTGACTGTAAAACAACCTGATGACACACACAAAAGGAAATAGACACAAAGGTTACATATAATTAACTCTAAATATCATATAAACCAATTTTTAATCGTAGATAATACAGAGTGGATGCATTTTTTTGGGCAGCCTGTCTTTCCTGTCATTTCTCCATCCTCATATCAAGCCCTCAAGAGGGAGCCATTGTAGCTCTAAACACACAGAGAGCGAGAACTCACAACAGCCTGTGAGCATCCAACTTTGTGGTTTTTCTGTGGAGTTATACCAGCCAGGACAGATGTGCCTAACGCCTGCCATCAACATCTGTGACAGACATTAGACGGTGTCTCTGTGTCTGTTGATGAAACAGCTCTGCTGGAGATGCTCAGCGTGAAGGACAAGACTTTATCCATATGAGTGAAACCCCTTTCAAAAGTTAGTTAAATGTCTTTAAAGAGAGCCATTTGGAAAGATTAAAGCTGTAGTGGTGAATGAGTTACAGGTGGAAGCTCTCGAATGTCTTTCAGTCTTAAATACGCTATCTGCTCGGGACCAGATGGCACACAGTCAAAGTTAGTGACCAGCTTTGTGAGCACATGCCTCTTTTCCATCCACATGGTGCCAGTGGATAGAAACAAACAAACAAACAAACAGGTAAGCACTGGTTTCAATGGCAAGTAACCATAAACAAGCAACGGCACCAAATGTAGCGACCTCTAAATGTGTAATCCATAGAAAACATGCCAGAACAGGTGACAAATTAAAGGTAAACCACTACAGAGATCAGAGCTGATGGCTCTGTCACGAGGAAGGTCACAGCAAATGAATACAGAATTGTTCTGATTGATCACCTTTGACCTATGATGAAATATTTCTGTCCTAGGGTGGCCATAGGGGACAGAAGGTCACTAAATGGTTTGAGGAGTATGAAAATGACGTGGATCATATTCAATGGCGTTCACAGTCATGAAATAACAACGCAAATGAGTATTTATTGGCTATTTTCTTCTGATGGTGCTTCTGACGACCGCACTCTTGACTTACATCATCAAAAAAATAAATAAAAAGCTGTTCTGGGCGTCACATGGCAGCCCAAAACTTTGCTAATGCACTTGTTTTGTGCCTTATTTTCGCATTTGTCTCCTATACTATATATTTGAAATAAAATAACAACTCTAACGTCCTCATTTAGCATAAAATTAAGTGTAAATAGATGGTTTCATCAAGAATAATGAAACATGCGGTGCTTGGGGCATTTAGCTTAGCTGGTGGTTAATGAAGGATTTACAGTGATTATAGATATTGTTTCCTATCAGTGCGGTTGTGATTGGCCATACGGCATTTCTTTAGACAAAAAGTCAAACATCCTCTCAGCAGCCAGTCAAAATGTGAATTTATCTTTATTAGTAGATCTATTTCACAACCTTTATTTCTCATAAGACCAATTAAAGCCTTTAGTCACACCCTTTTTTAAGTGGCTCGTCTCTAAACTCCCTGTGATCACAGTTATTTCGCTGCCTTCTTTGTTTACTTTTTGCCACAGTAACAGTGAATAGTGTGACCCTCGTGCTGCTGTGTTAACCCACACACTACACCTGAGCGTACCTTACACGGCAGCAGTGTTCGCTGCTGCTTTAACTGCAGTTACATGCCAAGTATCCGTCTGTGATTAATTAGCGTCCAGTTTGTAGCCCCCCCCCCCCCGATCTGCAGCGGAGCACTCGGGCTAATGAGCTCACTGTGAACCTGGAGGTTACTGTAACCTGCGGACCGGTGGACTCACGCAGGCCTCAGATCAGCTGGATGGGTGCAGGGTAGGAGAGAGTGCGAGAGTGACTGGCACATGCGTGTCCTTGTTTACATTTTATTTTGTGTAAAACAATGAATGATGGTGAGTTAGTTAACGCCTATGAAAGGTGTTTTATTGACTGTGATTGGCTGCGGTCTAAGAACTGCACCTGCAGAAGTCAAATCTAAAAGTCTGCTGACTTTGAAGCAACGCATGCTTTTTAAGAAGCTTTCCCACATCACTGTTAAGCTTCTACCACCATTTGCAACGTTGTGGAAATTTCCCACAGATTTTATTTCGGGATTCTTCCTGCTGTGCCTCTCTCTTACCACGTCTCTGCTTCCACATCACACGTGTGATCCAATTCTCGAATGAACTTTAATGTAAGGTTTATGTCCTGTTAATGCCAGTCACGCTTTTGTACTCCAGTAAATGCCCAGACTACTGGTAATCTCAAGTTAATGTTATTATGGAGCCACAAATTCCACAGAGGTAAGAGGTCAGGGCGGATGATTAGCTTCACAAAAGCCTCAGCTTATGAGAATGCTTTTTTATTTCCCCGTTTCATGACTGGAAGTCTACGTTGCTTTTTTCTGATTACCTTTCTGTGCCTTTAACTGCAGGTTAATTGTTGCTACCACTGTGACTGTGAAGCGTCTCCAACCTTAAAGTATTTTTTTTTAACTCTCAGACCAACAAAGGTTTATTTGAACATAAATCTAGCAAAAATGAAGCATAAATTGTTGATTTTTCAGTAATAATTTTGAGCAGTCAAAAGGTTAGGAAGATTAGACAATCTAAATGCATCCAGCTGCTAGAATAAAGCTCCGCTCACAATATCCATGTAATAACTGCTCTGAGGCTTTCCACAAGATCTTAATAAGAACATGGTATTCTTTTTTATGTAGGTGAGCTGTATATGTTCAGATGTTTATTATTGCCTGAGAACATTAAAAGCTTAATGTTCTTGAGTTCATCATGTAAAAACAAAAAGAAAGAAACAGCGAACGGTCCTCGGCCGAGACTGTTTATTTCAGCTGGTTGTTTCTGAGGTCAGGAATGAACCTGAGCTGCTGACTGAACACGGATGAACAGTTTTTAATAATTTGTGATACAAACAAAAAGCACCAGAAAAGCAGCTGAACGGGCTTCGTGGGATGATCTTGTGCTGAATCCTGAAACAGTGACTCAGCGATGTGTTACGGATGCACCGTGTTATGAAAAAATCGGTGAGACCAGTTTTACCCCCATGCTGAAATAATCTGTAAAAATCCTTCAGGAAACACACAGGAAAAGTTTTGAGGCTTTCTTCATACCTGCCTCCAGATAGGAAGCACGGTGAGTGTCGACACTGTCAACAAGAGCCAAGAGTATCCGTGAGCTCCTTTGTGGGGGCAAAACAGAAGGCGGCAAACAGTTACGACTGTTACCACCAAAACAGACAGAAGTCATCAAATCAAGGGACCAAAAAGATAAATCCAAGCTTTTTGGGACAGGGAGCAGTATGATTGTCACGATATCAGATTTTCAGCTCATGACCATCATGGATAAAATTATTTTACTACAATATGTATTTAAATTAAATCGGAACACACGTGCCTGGAGGTGGCGAGAGTGCAAAAGCATAAAAAAGAACAATCACACATTATTTTCAAGATATCACGTGCATTATTGACACAATGTTGATATTTCATGTATAAATATGACTGTTGTCATCTTTCCACGGTTATTGTGACACCCCTGGTGAACAGACTGCGGCACTGAGATGAGTCTGCAACAAAGAAATTACAAATAGGCCGTGCTGGCATCCTTAATTGACATCTAAGAATAAAGACGGTAAAACTGCACTTGAATCGCAGAAGTACTGTAATAGTAATCAGTGCTTATTCAGATATGATAATTACTGCGATTAATATTTACCCCAAGTCTATCATCTGTCACAGTGTTGAAATATGATTAAGGAGGAGGTTTCCAAGAAACTGGATATACCAACACCCCCATCAACAGACCAGCAAACAGGAATACACCACACATACTGCACCACAGCACCGCAAAGAAGAAGAACAACAGGGCTTCCGGCTGACTGGCTCCGCACCCTCAGTGAGGTCTGACCCACTTGGCCCGCGTCAGCCATACGGTCCGGTCCAGCGCGGCCAGCTGCTGTTGCTGCGGGTGATGATGAAGATGTTGGCACGGGCATCGACTCAGGTGCCGTCTCCAAGGGAAGCAGTGGGACTGTGACAATCTGATCATCTCTGCAGCGACTGACACCTGACTGCACCCCCAACCTGGATCGGCTAACACCCTCAGCTGTCCCCGAGAGGCCCGAGTGACAGAGATTCAGGAGGCTTATGAGTGGCATGTGACCTGATGTGACACATTAGAGTATCAATAAAAAAAATCAGGGTTTCAAATGTAATTTTTAAAAAACTTTTGGATGAAGATGTGTCACAAAGTTTTTCCAGGTCAGAATAGAAATTTATAAGCTGTTTAGCTCTCGGGTAGCTCAATCAAGTTAATTAGACTGCAATCAAGGCTTTATCATTATTTAACATTTTGCCTCTTTGATGTTGATGTTTTGGGTTCATTGCTCTGAGCGTAGCACACAAACACACACTCGCACACTCTTTTTAGTGTTTAGAAGACGTTACCCCACAGGATCTGCCTCACAGAACTCAAGTACATTCAAAATTTTTGATTCTTAATCCACATATTTTTTTATTTTTTTTTTGGGATTATGGCTTATTGATTTTGGATCTTCAGCGTGGGTTAAAACACTTCACCGCGAGTCGCAGTCTTCACAATCAAGCCGATGTAAAGCAAAACGAGTCCATATTTCAAGAATGTCAAAAGTTCAAACGTGGCCACCTCACCTCACCTCCTGCACTCATTTGTAAACGTGCCCTCTGTGATCTGCCATTGGCCTCTGTGATAACTGGGTTAATTCTAATTGGATGAGGCATTCCTCGGGGCCACTCTCATTGGTCCTCAGGCCAGTCAGTGCTCCTCTCCCCAGTTTGACCACCTCACTTCCTGTCCCCCAGGACACCATTATCTGCTGCCAGGTAAGTGCCTGTTCGTTAAAGCTTGTCACGCTGCGCCGCAGCCACGCATAACAACAGCAGAGCACGGGAGAAAATGATTCAAAGCTCCCTCCGTATAAACTGTAATGCTATATTTATAAGCCAGTATTTATAAACACATTTGCATATATCAAGATGAAAAAGTTGTTTGAATTGGGGGGCAATTTGCATTTGGTGAAACATATGGCAGAGCCACGGAAGCCATGGGCCATGCCTTCATTACCCGATCTTCGTTTCATCAGCTCCTTGCTCCCCCACTGAGCCTCCCCACGGCGGAGCCTTCTGTCCCCGAGGTTTCAGTGACAGGGGACAATATGTCCCCAAGGTGAGGAGTAGGGGGAAAGCCGCACACACACCGCTCCTCCAATGATTATTTAATCAGACTCTTCACTCTGGATCTGAAAGACGAGAGAGGTACAAAGTGGCGCTTATTACCCATTTGTTCAACGCTGAGAGAGAGCGAGGGGAGAGAGGAGTGAGAGCTCCAGATAAGGTAAAGACCAGATGATGTGAGGAGAAAGGAGAGGAGGTGGAGACAGAAGCCTGAATGATTAAAAAAAAAAAAGAAAGACATTTTCTCTTACTCCCATGATATTTTATTCCACTACATTTATTTGACAGCTGCTAATTATGTTGTAGATTCCATATTTTACATATTTGCTTCCATATCATTAGCTTTTTCCTTTTAGAGCTCAAACAATCCGCCCTAAATAAACTCCAATTGTTATGGATTCCCTTGCAAATGGTTGTTAAAAGGGATCCACACCTGACACCTTACAGCAGTAAACAGATGTTAACAAATCAGCGATAAAAGTGCAAAAAAATAAAATTTATGCAGGTGAAAATTTTAACAAATAACTTAGACATGAAACAGAATGTTTTAACAGTTTCTCTGTGCGGCACTGAGGCGGATGACCTATACTAGAACTCCAAACCATGGAGCAACAAAAGAGCGGAAGGGAGAATAAAGAAAGAACAAAGTGGATGCGTGTCGGGGGTTTTGGTTGCGTGGAGGTCCTGCAGGTGAAGGTTCAGCCTGGCTCTGTCCCCGTCTGGCTGCGGTTTGGTGTGCCAGTCACACAAATGCTACATTTGCATGTGCAAAAAACCCCTGTGTTGAAGTGCTGCACCACCCCTCCCACCCCTTTTCAGCGTGTGTGGTCAACCTGTTTGGGATTTGTTTAAGTGCTTATGAAAGCTCCTCGTCCACAGCCGCAGCCCGTCTCTCAGGCCTGCTTCGTTGTTTTGATGTGGAATACCTGCTTTTTCCAGGCTCTGGCTCTTCCTCCAGGAGATATCTCCGTGCAGGGAGGGGTTAGAAGAGGACGTGCAGGTCACGGCTGTCTGTCACGGTTTCTCCCCTCAGTGTTTGCTTTTCTATTTTTGTGCCCGGATTCCATTTGGATAGTTAAGTTTCGAGGCCAGGTGGTTGTTTTTGAAGGTCACTCGGGGTATTCCTGGAGTACCTGCCCGCAAACATTCACCTGGCAGCCTAAATTTAGTCAGAGCTGGTTTGAAAGTCACCTGCTTTCGTCCACGTCCCCGCGGTGTAAATTTAACACAAAGTATTTAATTTTTGAACAGGAGAGGTTTATATGTAATCAAATTCAAGTTAGTGTTTATGAAGATGTATTTTTACCCTGCAGCTTTTAACAAGCCTGTTTTCAACCTCATGATGGTCAAATTTGGAGAAAATAATAGTCAAAGTCTGTGGTCGCTTTTCCAAACACGTTTTTAGCAGCAAATACAACGAAAGTCACTGAGCGCTCACAGTAGAAACATATAACACTTTATTCTAACCCTTTCAGTGCTTTCTAACACACATTCACACATTCAGGGCAATTTCAGTAGCTTACATTTTGACAGACTGGAGGGGCCAGGGAATCAAACCACCAACCTTTTGACGGGGAGACGGTTTCCTCCACCTCCTGAGCCACAGGCACCTGCCAGTTTTAGCACCTCCGTTTCTGGTAAATTACGACACCATGAAGTTTAAATGAACTACAGCAAGACGTACCCTAACTTTACCCCGAAACCTCTGTGCTATCACTGTACGGGATTTTTGGATTTGGAAATTGTTCTCGGAAGTCTTAGCAATGAGGGGGAAATAACGATTATTTTTTTCCACATGAAAATAAAAGTGACTTGTACTACATTCATTACCTTTAAGTCCAACATGATCATGATGAGCTTCACAAATACACACAAATTTGATAGGGCGTAAACACAGCATTATAAATCAAGCTTTAGACCTCACTCTTGTGTTTTTACACAAACAATTTAAAAAAAAATAGCTGAAAATATTACAAATTATTAAATGTTTGAATTTGAATTGCCACCACACACACTCACACACCAGGAGTTCCCTCACCCTCAGTGCTACGTTTCAAACATTTTCTATTGAACTGGTTTTAATTGGATCTGAGCCCATTTCAGCTCAGAGGTTTCTTCCTGTTAAAAGCGAGTTTTTCCTTCCCGCTGTTGCCAAGTTCTTGCTCATAGGGGGCTGTTTAATTGTTGGGGTTTTCTCTATATTATTGTGGGGTCTTTACCTTACGATATAAAGTGCTTCAAGCTGACTCTTGTTGTGATTTGAGGCTATATAAATAAAACTGAATTGAATTTAACTGTATTCACACTACCATCCTTCAATGATATATTTGAGCTTTCATGCATTACTCCACTACTATCTACCTTTTATGGGTTATTTCAACTGTTCATGTTTTTATCACTTTAAAATATTTCTCAATATAAATCCTAATTTCTTCTTTACTCCTTCATCTTACCTTCACCTCTTTGAAAGCTGCAGACACCCTGTGGTGCACCTTTTGTTGAGACTCACTCCTTTACGCAACAGCAAAAAAATAAATAAACATCAGAAAGAGCTCCTAAATCTCTCCCAAAGTTCACACTGACGGCAGCACAGTGCCAGGAGATGCACCGGTTGGTCATCCGCCTGGATTCAGCTCTAACCGGGCACCTCCCTGAAGAAACGTTCTCATTTCTCTGAGCCAGGCCCAGACAGAAAACACTTCTTGGCTATGTAAACAGTCAATTGAAACTACTGGTTTAATTAATTTCCCTTTATGATAATGATTTCATCTAGGGCCAATAAATAGTCATTTTTGCTATGCCCTCCCCCACCCCAGTGTAACCCCAATATTATTTTTGCCATTTAGCTGCAGCTAAAATGGGGGAAAACAGGATGGGTGCGTCATTAACGGCACGCATCGACACGCGGCGACTGGGGGGAAAGCATCCAGTCTGTTAATAAGTAATGACTGCCCGAGATCACAGGAACCTTACACTACAACAAAACAAGTTAAGCACAAGCTTTGATAATGACTGTTAATAATTCAACATGTGTAATTATCGCTTTACAGGAAAGCACAATGGCGGCAGCTTTGCTGTAGGGATGGATGGTGGTAGCAATTAAAGACGAGAGAGATCAGGGTCAGCGGATCTAGTGGAGGCGTCGGAGGGGTTCCTGTCGAGTCGACGATCGCTGACCTCACGGGCCCCGTTACGTGACACGAAGGGAAAAAAACCTGAAAGAAAGCGGCAGCAGGGTTTGATTTTCACTCTCTCCTCATGTGAACGAATATTTGGAACACGCTTTCATCTTCATTTTACCAAAATGTAAATGTCCCGATCAATGGGAAAACCCTCTTCGGCCTCCTTTGTGACATAAACATCTTTCCTTTGCAGCATCCCTGTCTGTGCATGTGGTATCTGCGACCAGCTACTTCCTCAAATTTGCTTCTTCATTGTCCCCGAGACCTTGAGTCACACACTAGCCAAATGTCGAGGTTGCACATTTGCAACTCAAAACTAGCCAGATCAATGGCAAACGTAATCACCCTATTTGTCATTCTGAGATTTGAATTTCACAATGAGCATGTGGAGAAGAGAAGGAGGGAGGGAAAAAACTGGAAAGATGTCTGACTTCTCTCAAAATCAATGTCTTTCAACAACCCTCCGATCCTCTTTGAAGGAAAGGGCATTCACAAGCATTTGGCGGCCATTGTTGGCAGTAAAATGACTAATCATAACATCATTGATGTGTTTAAGAAAAAAACGACTACAGACGACAGTACCATTGACAACCTTTGCTCCCATCCAGAGAGAAAGAGTTAATTTGATCGTGATGACACCAGCCTCTTTCAAGCCCCTTTTCAGGCCAGCAGCAGCTGGGGCTGGAAGAGCAAGAGATGGGATGAATCCTCGGCAGAGTGGGGGGAGTTGGGGGAGGGGGGGATAACAAGAAGAGTCGTTATTACGTCTCCATTTTAGGACTGAGAGGGGTTTCTGAATTGCCCTGGATTGCGATCCTGCGTTCGTTCATTCCTATATAGGCCCTCTGAGTGGCAAATGGGCCTTGGGCCAGTGTTAGGCACTGAAGCTGGAACAAGAATAAGATCACAATTGCATTTAAAGCCCAGAGAGGCAAAGAAGAGGAGGAGAGGCAGAAAGAGGGAGCCTATGAGCCCTAATTGCCAGATGGTGAATATTTTTGCTCCCTTTCAACGGCGCATTAATTGCAGGGCTGCCCGGGGGTTGAGATGCACTGATCAGTGTGGCAGAGGATCCTGACCCTGATTATCCCCCCTCAGACTCCCCCCGCTGGAGAGACAGTGAGAGGGGGGGTGGAGGGTACTGCAAAGGAAAGGAGAGGAGGGGAGGTAAGGGGTTTTGCAACTGTTACTCACCCAATCATTTGCTATCGAGCCACCTGGGCCTTGACACTTTTCGGGTTTCAAGTCGGAAAGGAGGCAACGGTGATCAAACATTGTGGAGGGTCTTCTGGGTGGAGGAGAAGGGAAAGCTAGAGATGTGTGATGAGTGTAGGTACGGCAGTGAATGGAGAAGAGACCACCTCCTGTCCTCCTCTCTCCTCCCCTTCACCCCCTCCTCTTCCTCCTCCCCGCTCCCACCCCTCCCAGCCCCTCATCTCCTCGTTTACATATCTCCAAAAGATGTAATTGAATTAAATAAAGCTTTCCTTCGGGGCAGCTGCCACAGCTGCTGTTTGTGGCATGTCAAAAGGCCCGCCACTTTAAGAGCACTTACATATGCTCCAAATTAGCAGGTCAGATAGGCGGACGCACGATGACAGGGCCGAGGTTGCCAGCGCGACAAGGGGCCACAGCTGTGAGCAATTCACTGGCAGAGTGGGGGCTCTTTCAGACCCCTGATTTTGAAGGACAGTGTGCACGTGCTCATACACACAAACACATTAACAGGTGTGTAAGTACACCAATGTAGGCACACATACAGACACCTATTTACAGATGTAGATGCAGGGGTCACCACGGCAATTAGGAAGCATCGCAGATTTATTAGAGGATGAGACGGCTCACACGAGACCCCGCAGGATCGCTGATTTTAAAAAAAAGATGAAAAAACCATCAGTAACACCGTCACAGCTGATTTGTTGTGACTATGACGATAACTTTCCTCTAGGCTAACAGCTTACAAGGCAGAGATGATGGTACTCACAAGCAGATGACGTTGCAGGAAATGCGGCCAGTCTGGACGAGCCAATCCTGTGTCCTAAAATTTCCTCAACAAATAAACTGCACTCTGGTTCTTTTTGAGGGAAATCTTTTGTTCGGTCCAACATTTGACCCAGCTTATCGCACCGATTATGTCCAGAGACAGTAAGAGCGGGCGGGATTTTCAACCAGGAGACTAAGGCTCCACTGCCCTGTGCAAACACTGTTACTGACTTAAGCCAAGGGGCCATTTTTCCATTGTTTCCTGTACAAGCATTATTCTTTTGTCAACCAGAGAAGTTGTTCATGTGAGCCAATCAAAAGAGTGGAGGTTTAAGAGCCATAAGATCCTGTAGTTTTCAGATCTTTCAAAAATAAGGTCTACTGTTAAAGGCCCTTTCTGGGTTAGAGTCAGTAATATATGATTATCCAAAAAGAAGCAACAGCAGAAAGAACATAAATGGCAAAGACATTTAACATAAGCTGAGCTCATACGTTGAAATGTCAACGACAGGGCTTAGATGGCACAGTATGTCATAACCCCCCCTTCAAATAAAGAAATATAGCATGAACAAAAACACCCAAGTTTAAAAGGGTTTAAGGCGCAAAAACATTTAGGGGATAACAATGGGAGATCATTTTTTATTAGACAAAAATGAATGATTGCTGATTTCCATTTAGCTGTTTCACCTTCAGTTTTTTTTACAGCTGTGCCTTTGGGGAACACTTGCAGAGAACAGAGATTTTAACATCCATAACACTTAAAAATATAACAAGTCAAATTGCCTACTGTGAAAAAGATCTACCATCTTCACTTTGGAGCTATGTGTTTGCATCTGATGATCACTGTATGTAAGCCTTTTCGTTTTACACAGTGAATGGGTACAGAAAGAAATCAGACAAGTTACTATACAAATCAAGGCAACTGAAGGCTACCTGACCCCCTGATATCACCAGACATACCTGCTGTAGTTCGGCTTCAGCTTCAGATCGTGTTTATTTCAAGGATTTTCTTCCTTCGGTTTGGTTTTCAGAGCTGTAAATGAGACTGCTACAAGGAAACGCTTGAAAAAATAATTAAAAACCAGCCAATATTTGTACTGTAGCGATGTTGCTGTTTATTGAGGGTTTGGATGTGACGAGCAGAGGCATCTTAAAATGATCAACACTTAACTTGAGCTATGTATGAAGTGAGACACGCCTGTCATATCGTAATCAACCGTTGTGAACAATCATCTAATGACTTGTCACTCAAGGTCTGCTGGGCAATTATGTTGCATTTGCATGGCAGTGAATGATGTTTATGACAAATAATTCATGTCCTAATTGCTTGTCTGTTTTCTTTAAGTCGTGCACTGCTGATAGGATGTGATTAGCTGGGGACTGAGAAGTAAACCAAAGTTGACACTGATCATACAGGTTATGCAGAGGGCGGCCTTTTATGATTACCTAATATATGGGGAGCTTTTTTTTTTTTTTAAGAGTCCAAATGCAATCATGTCCTTTTTCTCCCTCGTGTCTTCTGGCTTGTTCTGTTGACATATCAGTCTGCTTTAGTGATCACGGTAAAAAGGTTGTGCTCTCTGCAAGGTGTTGTGTTGTGAACTAATTGCTTTTGTATGATGATGATGATGATGATGATGATGATGATGGGGAAAATATGTCATATGTAGATTTAGATCAGCTGGATTTGCTTACGTTAGTCAACTTTTTAAAGTGAACGTTTCCATTGGGGTAAGTTGGTGCAACGTATCTGAGGTGTTAAAAAGCAGTCGTAAATTGAGTCAGTTGCAGCCATAAACACAAGACGTCCCAGAGGAATGTGTGACAACAATTCCCAGTGAGCTTGGTTTTCCGAGAACCAAGTGCAGCACCTGCACAAGGTAGGTAGGTAATCAAACAAGGCGGGGCCCTGAGTCCTGCATTCCAAAACAAAATAAGAGTGAGCATGTGCAATAGTTATACTCACAACTTCTTGAGCAGTCAGCTGGGCAAAGTTGGTTAGTGTTGGAAACAATGAGGGGACCAATGAAGGGAATGATGAGGGAGACTGCAGCAACCAAATCCCCCTGAGGGATTGCTGACGTCTAGGTTCCTCCATGCTCCACAAAAAAGTCCAAGGAGAACCTCCTGGTTGTACACTTCGGTGGACATACACAAATATCAATTAGTCCATTTACTTTATAAAGAGTGTACTCTTCAGATTAACAGATCACACTACCTTCATCTGATCTGCCTTTAGAGGACAAATACAGTAAAAAAGGACACTTATCTAAAGTTTTTATCCTCATATTAATGCACGTGTGAGATTCTCTCACTGGATTAAGTTAAACAAGCTGTTTAACTGCTTGAGAAACTCAAGAAAGCAAACGGAAGCAACACGGTCAACAATCTGCTGAAGTTCAAACTGGGCATCAGAATGGAGAAGGAACTGTCCCACACTACCTTCTGTAGGGTTTGAGAAGGGTCTGAAAATGGCAAACATATCCAGTGAGCAGCAGTTCTGGGGGTGAAAAGTCCTTGTTGATGCGAGAGGTCAGAGGAGCATGGTCAGGCCGACTTGAGACAATAGGAAGGCAACAGTAACTCGAATAACGACTTGGTCTGCATAAGATCATCTCTGAAAGCACAACACATCAAACCCAAATGGGCCGCAGCAGCAGAAGGCCACACCAGGTGGGACTCCTGTCAGCTAAGAACAGGAAACTGAGGATAGAATTCACACAGGCTCACCAAAACTGGACAATAAAGGATTGGAAACCATCGCTTATTCTGATGAGTCTTGATTTCTGCTGCAACATTCAGCTGGTGGGGTCAGAATTTGAGGTAAATAACATGAAAGCATGGCTCCACCCTGACTTGAATCAACAGGCTCAGGCACTGGTGGTAGTGGAATTGGGTGGGGGATATTGTCTTGGCACACTTAGGCCCTTTGAACACCCTTCTGTTACTGCCCTTTACGTCTTACAAACCTGGAGCGACGTGTACTTACTCAGGAGTGGGCTATAATTAGGATAAACTTTTGCACAAAACAGGTGAGGATATTCTGCCACTGACATTTTGTAAATGTCAGTCACGAACATAAATTAATTTTATTAGGATAGTGAAAGCTTTTATTAGCTGAAGAAACCACAAGCTTTCAGATGTCAAAGTCAGACTTCTCAAACTCAGAGTTCGGTTTGCTGGCGTGTTTTTTCCTATTGCAGACTAATTACAGTCGTACCAATAAACCTGACTGTAACCCTCATGAAAGAGGAGTGAAACACTTCTTTTGTAATTAGTGTGTTAAAGTCTTTGTTCTCACCTGGGCAAAGAGTTCAGAAAAGACAAACCAAGCATGCTCCTGCTCTACAATTTTAGCACATCGTTTGACTTGATCCGTCGACTCCAGCTGGAGCAAAGTTTGTCAGACCCAATTTAGAAAGAAGAAATCATATTTGTCTGCATGTCTGCAGACACCTTCACACTGGGCACTCGATTCTTGAATTTCAGGGTGCGATTGTTTCGTGTTGTCCTGTCGCTGGGCAGAAAGGCTGTGACTCAGCTGTTTGCATGCAGCATTTGAGAATAATGGATGTGAAGGCACACCAAACACAAACCTTTAAAAATGCATGAGTGCCCCCCCAAAAACCTCCCTCTCCCCCCACAGAATAGAGCTATCACTGGTGCCTGTTATCTCCCTGAACCCCCAGGTAGAAAATGGTAATGATACCACTTAACATCGCTGCACATATGGAGGGAAAATGGAAATGCCAACAGCACCTCAACTATAAAGCAAATCAAATTGAAATATTAATCTGCTGATTAATATAACATTATGAGAGCCCATTCTCTTTGTTGTTAAACAACAAAGGGTTGCAAAATAAGCAACTGCCTAAGAGGTAAGGGGTTTAAAAGAGTCCCACAGAGGTGCTAAAGCCCCTTTCAAACATCATTACTCTGCATAATGTATTCCCTTCCACAGTGCTGAGATTTGATATTGATGTTTACTCATTTATTTTTTAATTAACGTTGGTTGTTAATGAATTCTTTGATGAGAGGCATTTTGTAAATCATTATCCTTGGAAGAGGAAAAAAGGGATGCATCGCTCTTGCCCCTTATACTCATGACAGAAGAAAAAATGCTAGGTGTAAGGGGAAAAAGTTACAGATGAGAAGTGGGGTCATTGTTTAAAGTTTGTTTTTTGATGCGTCGACCCCCCCACCCCCACCCCTCCAACTCGCCTCTTGTTGGTGTTTTTATGATTGCGTCGTATCTACGGGGATGCGGAGTCAACAGGGAGCTGTGCAGGAGCTCTGAGTGCCAGAGAGCCGGTGTGGATACTTAGCTAATTACAGGAATATAACTCAAGGCTTTCAGATAGTCGCTCCAGTGGGGAGGACGGGTGCAGTTGTATCCACGGAGCCCTTGGTGGAACTCTGTCCTTCCCCTCTTTAATATTGATCACTGGGGAACTCTTCGAGGGCAGAGCGCCGGCTCGGAGGCTGGGAAAGTTTGTCGAACCAACAGTTCAAATACTTTTTTCAGTCTCGTGGGCCACGCTGAGTGATCTGCCATCTATCTTCCAGTGCATGTGACATCTGCATGTTAATCTTCAAAGATCCCTTAATTATTACAATCATAACTATTAAAAGACCAAAACCAGCAAAACATTGTTTAAAACAAACAGAAGTCTAAAATGTGCAGGTTCCTTTGTGCCACCGTTGTGCAAAAAATATTAAAACCACACACACACACACACACACACACACACACACACACACACACACACACACACACACACACACACACACACACACACACACACACACACATCATTTTGCTGCTACTCTGGATTGTGTCCTAATCCACTGCTGAAAATAGTCCCAGATAATACACACACCATCTATTTGTTTTAGTCAAGTTTTCCCAGCTGTTTTAGGAAACTATTAAGATGTTACAAACTGTTTACATTAGTAACCTGTTTGCTTTATGATTTATATTTTGTGAGATACAGAGGTATCTGAGGTACTAAAAGCAGGACACTCATAGTAAATTCTAACACGCACCAGGATCCTGTGGCGTCTGGGGCTCTTTGGTGTTGCTGGGAACATTTTTTTAAGCAGATCCAAATTTTATTAGGAAGTTTTATTGTTGTGCTCATATGACAACAAATTTGTCTCTGCAGCGTATCAGTTGCTGGTAGTAATTTCAACATGAAACATAGGATTTTGGCAGTCAAAGGTGAATGTCCTACTGACAGTTTTTATTTTAAATAAGCATATATATTTTAAATATCAGGCAATATGTTCAGGTTTGGTAAGTTCACTTTAATTGCAGTGAGGCATTATTAGTCACTGAATGATAAATGTTTTATTTTTAATTAATTGAAATAACTTAAGTCAGTTAATTGGTTTTTAATAATCAAAATAAAGATTGGTATGAAACTGATATCAAAATAATTTGATGTATCAAAAAAAAAACCCACAAACATAAACAGCTGTAAAAAGAGAGTGTACTGTTGTCATGTCAAGTAAGATACCAAGCAGTGCATGAAGCCGCAAACATCATTGTGATAACAATCCGGATTGATAAGTGGGCCCTAACCTGTCTGACTGTCACATGATCTGATTGGCATCTTCGTGGTGTTGCGGATACGGCGGCTTTGGCTGCTAACGGGAGTTTAGAGGTTTGGAAGCGGCTCAGTGTGGAATTCAATGAGATTAGAATCAAATGCATCTCAAGTCTTCATATTTTTAGGTTTATTCTTCAATCTGTAATAACATATTTACTGTTTGGTCACTTTGGCGAGTTAAAATAAGTTGTGAAGAAAATAAAATCACCCTTGCAGGCTGTTAGCAGAAGTGTGTTTGGAGTAACCTTCTGTTTGCAGCTACTTTCGCTCTGCTTTTAGTTTCTGTTTTTATATCAGCTATTGAGAAAAATCTGCCTTTTTAGCTGTAAATGCTCCTCTCTGCTCACCAACTAGTCATCAGGGTTTCTGCAGTTCAGTTTTTTTATTGCTTTTTCTTTGTTGCAGCCACAATCCCAGTGAGAGTGAGCCAAAACAGATGCAGATATATATATATATATATATATATATATATATATATATATATATATATATATATATATATATATATATATCACCCTCTTAGATTTTTAAAATTGTCACATTGACATTTTATACAAAAATAATGAGTAAAGCTGCTTGAACTGGGAGCAAATAAACCTTGAGGAAACAGTGTGCACTGGTGAGAAAAAGTGAAGGTAAATCTGTTTGTTTACAAGAAAACTCCATAGGGTATCTTTACAGCGCAGAGAGGTCAGCAGGGAAATGCATCATTTAACAATGCTTTCCCAATATTGACAAGCAGATGCAGGAACACGCTTCTTGTTCAGGGACTTCGGGTTTATGATACTGTAGGCTAGTCTCTGCGTGAGGTTTGGACCAGTTGGCCACAGATGAGTCTCAAGCCCCCAACCCATCTGGAGCCACCTTGGAGATGAAGCGAAAACCTGGAGCTTGTCCATCTCTTGGCAGGGCCAGTCTCGTCTGTACACATACAAGGCGGATCGTCTTTAATCCCACCAAAGAATTAATTGCTTAATTGGATCAGTTAGATATCCCAATAGGTCGACGTGCGGTAGGTGCGTCAAATATTATTAAAGCACCGTGTGGCTTTTTGTATCCAGGTTCTTATTTGCATAGAGCGTCTCCATCATATGATACTGAGACAATGCCAGACAAGTTTTAAATCTTACTTAATATCCATTTGCTCATGTCACAGTTTCGTTTCAATCATGCAAGCACTTTTTCAAGTTTGCGTCACCGAGCGACATTATGCAGTGCTTGTTTTCCAGACAGAAGAACTATTTTCATGACTTATGGCATTTGCAGTATCTCAAAGATCGCACTGCTGTTTTTCTTCCTTCAAGCCAGTTTTAAATGGAGCCAAACTGCACAGCTTTAAAGGCACATTCATCAAAAAGCGAGTGCAGTGCAGATGCTGCCACTTTTTCCTAAAAAAAAAAAAAAAAAAAAAAAGAGAGAGATTGCAAGTAGAATTATGGCTTTTCATCAGCCGATAAATTTCACTTGTGATTAATTGCAACACTCACTTTTGGGATCACTTCTACACAAAAGAGCATTTCTGCTTTGTAAAATTCATATAAAAGAAATGCAAATCAATGGTGTTCTTGGCACCAAACATATGCTGCCACAATGCCAACAAGCCTGCCCCTGACAACCCCAGCTGGGGGCTTGTAAGACTTGCTCTTGGCAAAAGACGTTTTTTCCACCCGCTTTGCAAATGATCACCAATTAATACGAACAGCATCCAATTCTAATTTTGCACCTGGTAAGATTGTGAGTATCTTGTAAAGCTCTTCTAAGCTATGGATCCAAATTACTGGATGCTCCCCCCCTTCTCGGATCACAGAGGGGGAAAAAAGAAAGATAGCCAAAGTCCATAACCTATCGAGACCGGCGTGAGTGGAAACCATGAACAAGACTGTTTAGCTTTAAAGGTGTTCTTCAGATGATGAAAAGAGAATTCAGCTGAGGGACAAGAAATGCAGTGACGTGTGGGATCTTTCATTCTGTTTCAACAATATGATATAAATACAACAATAAATATCTACAAACATACCACACAAGGGGAACAAAACACTGTTTCCCACTTTTTAATAAAAATATCTGCAGATGTATTCTGTTTTCCTGGATCCGTGTAACTTCTTCCTTTATTATCTCCAAAGGAAACTCACTTTGTTGCATCTAAAACTTTGAGACGATGGTAACGCAGCAGCATCCATCCATGTGATAAATTCCAGATATTTCACAAAGAAATGGGACTTTAACAATTCGAAGGCGTTTCACGTCACTAATTGCTCATCAGAGATCTAAGCATCTCTCTGTCTCTTTCTCTCTCCATCTCTCACTCTGAAATTGATACTCACCATATGACTTATGATGGATAGGAAGCTTTAATGAGCTCTTACAAGCAATTAAGTAATCAGGGAACCCTGCTGCTCTGTGCTGGAGCTTGCAAGAGCAGTGACAAACGGAGGCCCATCAGTACTGTAATCAGCACAGGACACAGTCACCGCTGCTCACCACTCCCTAACCAAGGGCAGCAATGGGCCAAGCAGCAGGCTCTCATCTCATGTTATTGTTTTGTCTGCAAATAGTCTCGGAACTTTGTGACTCTGAGACGTGATCTTGTTGGAGTCTCCACATAATCGTGTATGTTTTTGCCTCGTTGGTGTGAGACTAAAACCTTCGAATAATGCAGAAAGTAGAACAAAGAAAACAAAGTCGTGGCAGAAAAAAGTGCATGGATGAAGTTTAGCTTTTAGCTCATAGTTCCAAACACAGAAATGACAGACTTACATCACTTTACACTCACAAAGTGCTAACGGGCAATAAGGAACCGGTGTGGATGCAGGTCGCAGTTAATTAACTGGTTTAATTAAGAAACATTACACATGCACCTGCGTGTGGGAGAGGCGGAGTAAAAATCAACCATGTTAAACAGAGTTTCACTTGATAATAAATGAATAAGGTAAAATGTTTCTACTGTGAATCACACTTGTTATAATGTCAGCTCGAAGTTGTCTGTCTCACATGGTTTTGTTTCTTTTAGATATAAATTCCTCTCCTGCAATAAAAACACTGAAACACTAGTTTAGTAAAATCTATAAAGGAAGCTCCCGAGTGGAGATTTTCCAAACGGAGATAAGAGAGTGAATACAGCTCAGAGGAAAACTCCACCTTCCTCAATAGATGTTAAACATGCAGTATTTTGCTTTGGTCTCTGCAGCATTGTTTATGTTTTTAAGGGTTTTTTCTTTTCAACCAACAAACCACAACAGAGACATATAACAACATTATTTCTACAAATATACAGAACAGAGAACATACTTTGCCTTTTAACCTGAACATTGTGCCTCCACAGAAGTAAAAATCAGGGTTGTGCACATAGACTGTACATAAAAGATAGACACCGGCCAACATGCCTTGAACTTGTATTTTTTCCTCATGGCGAGCATGGCGTGGGGGAGGGGGCTCCTCTGATTGCAAAAAGAATTCCAGCCATATAGAAGTTAAAAAAACAGCTCGACTGCTCACTTGATCTTTGATCTTCGCAAACACTTTCCTGTTGACTCAGTGGTCAGAATTTAAGTAACTGAACTGGACATCTCCACTGTATTTGTGTTGTTTGGAGAAATTTTTATAAAATTATCTGAGAAATAATATGGCATAACCGCAGATCAGCCCATCCTAGAAGTTTGTGCTTTAGATTTGGTGAGTGACATTCTAGTATTTTATTTGTCTGTTATTTAGCATGTTTCTGTGTCTGGTGTTGTTCCCGTTCAGTTCATGGATGCAGCTGGCTAAAGCAGGATTATACTTTTTGCATGCGTTTGTTAGGGCCCTCTTGTGTGCAAGGGTCCACGTGGGCATCTGTGTGCCTGCCCATTTTTTGCAATCATTTTAGAGAATTTACATTGCAATGCACCAGCTGCACATGCTCCCCCAGCAGTGGGCTTCAAGCGGATGTTAGAAGAAGAAAATGTAAGTCAAAGAAGTATAACTACTTGACCATCAGGTCTACAGCTGCCTGTGACTGTATCGAGTATGAAACAAGTTTGCGCAACCTCTGGCTTTCATTTCTGATTTGTGACCAATCAAAATGTTTTGCTAATGCTAATTTTGAGGCATCAAAAATTGAAATCACTGACAGCTACATTAGTCCTTAAAGTCTGTGAGTAGATCCCTACCTTCTTCATGGTCTTTTGTGGAAGAACTTCCACAGGTTTCAAGAACTCTTACAATACCTGTTTGGGGATGAAACCACTGATACAATCATTTTGAGAAGCACTGGCACATCAACTATATTCCAAGTTCAAAAATCGTTGTGTCACATTGTTTGTATGGAGCCCAAACTATCACGTTACAAGACAGTAAGTTTTACGTGTTGTAGTAGGCGTGTTTTCAAACACTAGCTATGACACATGAGGCTTATTTTAGTCTTCTGTTGACACCTGGTGTTTGCCACATTATTTAATTTTTACCAATTTTGTGACGCAATGCTCAAGATGAGCTGTTCCAGGACAGTTTGAGCTTCCATGCGCTGCATGTGGTAAACAATCCTTCTCTTTGTGACAAAGAAAATTAAATCTAATTGCAAGATTTGGCTTTCTCAGCTCCCCGCTCACCTGGGGCGTCTGAGCTGTTGAGCTCCATGTTCTCAGCTCTACATTCTCACCCACCCAAAGCATGTTGGGCGCCCCAGGGCGGCGTAACACCTCTCCCACACTCTTCAACTCTTCTGAATAATTCTGCCCCAACCGTACGTCTCACATCTCGTGGCATTTTGGGGGCCTGAGATAATACGTTGCACATTGAAAATCAAATATGTTGCTTATTAATAGGACGACTTTGGCGAACGCTACCTGGAGAAATGCCGGAGGAGGGAGTTGGGAGAGAGGGACGCCTACAGTGTGGTGTGCTTTCTCTCTCTTCTGTGCTAAGGGTAAAACAGCTGAGGGTGCAGATTTTTCATTGCTAAACTGGCACAGCTAATATAGGTGCACACACACACACACACACACACACACACACACACACACTTACACATGCACAAGTGGGCTCACACACACTGTATGGAAATCAGAGAGCCAGGGTGTGGTAGTTGGCAAAGCATTAAAAAGCGCAGAAATTCATGTTTACTGCATGCAGGGGTAGAAAAGACAAATGGAAGAGAGAAAAGGAGGACAAAAATGTGGGCATGAAAAAGATCTAATATGTGAAGCCTCTTTTTAGTTTCATGCTAAAGCAGAAAACAACAACACGCACACGTCAGTCAGACAAAGCCTGGTGTTTGGATGGCAGTAAACCAATGAAAGCAGTCCCGCTTATTTTCCTTTTCCACCATCTGCTCTATTATATTCCTCCTTATTCAAACACGGACTCCTGTGCTGCACTATTTGTTTGTTTCGTGAAACTGACTTAAAAGACCGTCGACGTCTGCTTGTCTCTCTCGAGCTAATCGAGGAGCGAGCTGCGCCGCTCCGTGTGGCTAACTTGGCGTCATTTCCTCGGATTCCGTACAGATTGCACCAGCTAATTATGATCTAATAACTGGCAGACTGTCTGTTTCAATATTATTACAGGAAGAGTAGGTTAAATTAATAGCTCATCATCTGCCCCCTGTATCAGTCATGTTGTTTTAATGATCATAATTCCACCATTAAATCTTAATAATATGTCAAGATCATAAGGGAGACATGTCAATTTGGGGCTTCAATGAGAATTAAGCCAAGGATTGCTGAAGTTAAGCCTGTTTTTCTTTCCTGAGAAGGCCTGATTGTGTTAGCCGTGTCCTCACACACACACACACACACACACACACACACACCAGAAGCAGCAGAACAGATGCAGGGCTGTGTCTGAGCCAATCTGATATTCAAGAAATTAATTTCTAATCCCTGATTGATGTCTCGATGCTTAACAGGAAAGAAGCAGGGTAAATGTTTTCCAGCGTTGGCATTCTCAGAGTAAATATTCTCGTTAAGTTGCGAGATTATTTCCATATAATCTTCATAGGCAATTTCTGTCCTCAGCAGCAACATCTGACTCACCTAAAGGCCCACTTAGCTGCTGCTTTTGATCATATTATGACCAGAGGTTAATTTGGGGTTTGGCAGGAGGAGCCTTCACTCGCTTAGAAATAAGTCACATGATAACTTATACCGTAAGCTTCAGTGGGTTCAGCCTACCTCTGCTGCTAAACTGGCAGTGAGTGTGAATATCGCAGTCCACCCTCAAAAAATGCAACATTTTCCATCACTGTAAACTTTACCACAATATTAATGTCAGTATGATATGCAGTATGATATAATATGATACAAACAGATAACTTCAGAAACACATCATGTTCATATCCACTCTATGATTTTAAAAAATGTAACGTAAATTATTAATAAATGTAAGCTTTAAACGTTCACTTTATCAAATGTCAGTTGCTGAGCAGGTCTCATCTTTAGAAATACAGCAGCTGTACCTTTAGCCAGCAGACACACTGTGCTTAAAGCTGCACAGAAGCAGTTTGTGTTGTTGAGCTCTTTAAAATGTATTTAAAATGGCCTGATGGTGATACTAAATAGTAGTGATGGAGGACATGCAGCGGGTTGTTGTGATAGAGGAGGATGCTGGGTACTGGGGGAGGATGGAGGCAGATGATCCACTGTGGCGACCCCTAAAGGGAGCAGCCACATAAAGAACTGAAAGTGCTGAAAATGCCATTCCAGAACTTTAACCCCTGATTACAACCTTTAGTGGCTGAAGTTTGTCTGGATTTTCCATTTTTATGACCCTGGAAGTGGTTGGCAAACCCACTGACTAGCTACTCTTGATCTTTCAGTCAAATAACATAAGCAGATATATGCAGAAATGACATGGGACAGCAGATATTCTCGGACTCTTCTAGAGTAGCTTTGCATGATTCACATTTCATAATAATCCTTATTTATCTTATACTGGACCTCAGTGCATCCCCTCGGTTCATCCACTGGCTGTTTTAGCTCCTTTGCCTTTAAGGCCACTGTCCCTTTTAGTCAGCTTCCGCGTGATTGGCTGCCCCTCACAAACAGAATGTTTAAAGAGCCAGTGGGTGGGATCGCTGTGCTCATGGCCTTAGCTGTGTGTCTGATATCATACAGGGGAAAAGAGGGAACAAAACTGAAACAGTGTGTTTAGAGCAGTCTGAAGTCTGTTTAAAATGAGAATCCACCATTGTAGTATATGACAGTCAATGTATGGCAGAAAATAAGGGAAAACATAATTAGTCCACTGTAAGAACTTCTCGTATATATTCTTCTTCTAGTACTACATTTTACTTTTGGGATGAATTCAGTCAGGATGCCTTAAACTCTTTGAATAAAAAGGCTACATCTGAAGTTAAGTGAAGACCAAATGGTGGTATGTTTGATGCTGAAGATCATTTCTTGGAAGACGTTTTGGGTCCTCTGTTGGAGTCTCAATTACAGCACATTAAACTTTGAAAGGCCTCCGAGGACCGGGAGCGAAGGCACTTTTTTGGATGGACTTCTAGAGTCTCTAAAAACAAAAAAGGAAAATCACCGCTTTGAGGTACAAACCTGCATTCAAATCACTCTTCCCTCAAGGTTTTTTGTTTTTGAGGTGGAGACAGTCACTGCACACAGCTCCCAGCTAAGAATAGCTGCAGGAGAGGGGGGGAAAGCAGCAAAGCGAGAAAGTGAGGCAACACGAAAGGTAGAGAGAAAGAGAGGGAAAATGAAGGGGAGGAAAAAAAGGAAGTGGGCGACAGTGGGGGGAAAAAATAACTCAGGAGGCAGCGTGAATGAGACAATGGCTCTGTCAAGGAGTCAAACGATGTAAACATTATCAGTGCAACCCGGCAGTGACTCGGTCTGGCTCGGGACTGAACACAACACTGGGACGATCGGTCTAAATCAGTCAAGTGTCCGAGGGCGTGGTGCGTGTGGACGAGGCTGGGTGGTATCAGTGTGGTGATGGCAGTACCCTGCTCCGAGGTCACTGCTGCGGTCACACATGTATACACTGCATTCATCTGTGCGCGTGTGTGTGAATGAGTCTATTGAAGCATAGCATGCAGAGTTAATGAGAGAGCATTGTGTAGGTGTATGCGTGCAGGAGGGGGATTAAACAGTCAATCTATTGATAGACAGCAGGCTGTATACGGTTAATAGGAGTGCACAGACTGAACTGGAGCTGGGAAGAGGAAGCCCACATGTTCATTCACTGAGATGCCACATAGTGTACTCTGTGTGCATCCACGGTGGTGAGAGTTAGATGATGCACCACTCAGTTTCTGTCCAGATGACCTTTTTCCTTCCTCACATTTCCCTATACTGAATTTTGAAAGAACCACAAAATAAAAAGACAGCAAACACTTTTCAGGCCGTCCTTTTTCTGCCCATTTCAGATGTTTTCAGCCCCACGATTAGCCACGCATGCGGACAGACAGTCGTCTCAGTAGGCATTTATTATTCACTGTATTCAGTGATAAACTGACAGCAGCCGTGTTATGGAGGAGACCTGTGTGTCTTAATCAACAGCTTTACTTACAGGATTTAATTCAATATGTTTGATTTAGTCCGACGTGTTTATGGTGTAGTCATCACTTGTGATTGGGGTTGGGGATGTTTGCCCAGAGGTGGCAAAAGTACACACGTTATTCACTTAGGTATTAATTACTTGTTACTCGTGTTAAAAAATACTCTGGTAGAAGCTGAAGTATTGATTCGACTACTTTACTCAAGTAAAAGTGAAAATGTACTGCCTCTGAAATGTACTCAACGCATAAAAGTTAATCAGTAGCTGGTCTACAAAATACTTTTGTGCTAAGCTAACAATACCATCATCTACCATATTAATATAATAAAATAATAATAATATCAGGGAATATAAACTTTATTTAAATTCTGATTCTAATGAATGTACTCACCTTGAACTTCTGTTATGGAGAATCAAAGCAGAGAAAGACAAAGGGAACAGAATAACTCTAGCTCCTGTTGTCTACACTGTAGACGAGTGACTTTACCTTCATGCCTAACCAAGAACAAGAGTGCAGCGAGCAGTTAAAGGGGGCTCTGGGAGCCTAAGGTAGGCTGTGGTGGTGCAGGATGGTGCAAAGCATCACTTACAAATAAGTCCTGATCATTTCTGCTGCGATCGCTGTAGATTTATTGCATACAGGCTGTGCTCAGCTTAGCTGTGCCGCTGCTCTTTGTGGATTTAGCCAGCTGAATTCAACAAGTAGAGGCAGATATTATATGAGCTCTCACCCCGAGATGCTATAAAACTGGCGTAAAGGTGGAATTCAGTGAATCTAATCAGCATCATCACCTTGGATTTAATCTGATGTCTCCTCCCCCTGATGCAACCTCACACTGACTGAACACCACAGCTGCTCTCCACCAGTCCACCACCCAGCTTTAAATTTATCTCTACTCCTTCTCCTGTCTTCTCTTGCTCTCTCTCTCTCTTTACATCTTTCTCCATCTGTAATGCAGAAGCTGCACCTTTAGCTAGCAGACTCACTGTGTGACAAACAGAAACTGTGTTTGCTGGTATTTATTGAGCTGTTAGAAACATTGGGTTTTTAAATTTCCTGCCACTTAAAAACTTCCTTGATGCTCGCTCCTCTTCTGTAGCACTAGCTGGATGCACCATGACCACAGATTATAGATATCTGCATCAAAAACATTGTTCCTGATCGCTCCACTTTAACCCCTGAGTGTATCACAATAAAGAGGCAAAAATATTAACCCTTACCAAGTATTTTATTGCCCTTTTTTTTTGGAAGGCTCAAACTCATATGCCATTGGGAGATGGTTAATGCTTCCACCATACCTATGAACTACCAATCTGGATTATTACTTCTTCTTAAGCATAACAGAATTACGATTATAAGCTGATAATACCAAATATTCTGTGACCCCATCTTCCTCCCCTACGTCCTCTCAAATTATAATAAACCAAAAGGTTACTGTAAAATATTCATCTGTGACAAATACCTGTTTTGAACCCCATTTTTAAGTGTTTTAATGGAGGCATCCAGTTAAGTCTTATTGCGACTTCCCTGGAGGCTTGTGATAAATCAAGTGTCTCTAAATATTAATTTAACTTACTTTAAGAATTGAAGCTTTTAGATAAGGAACTGGCCCGTTGGTTAAAACTCTATATTAATTACTGATTTAAAAAAAAATCAAAATAAAATAAGCAAAACTGAGACCAAACATTTGGTTTGCCTTTTAAAGAACTGTTAAGCTATTTTTCTGTGATTTGGTGTTTAGTTTGTTCATTTCTGTATCTCCACCCTAAATCCACTAACTCCACCTCTAACAACGGGCATTCCAAAACATGGAAAGCTGCATATGAAGAACAGATGATGCCCCTTTTTCCATCACAGTGAAATATATTAAATGCATCGTACCGCATGCATATATGCACTTCCAGAGCAGCTCTGCTCTCTGCCTGCCTGTCTTTATTTGAATCCCCTTCTTTGTATCAGCACATGAACTCGACCCTGCTGTTCCAAGAAGACGCCTAAAATAGAGCGCTGGCAAAAATAACAATGTCGTTTCTCATGCTCCAATGCCAGTTGATCAATAGTAATTACCTACCTGTGGACCTGGCTAGTGGAGCTCCTTAGGCCCCTGGGGGTTTTCACTATAGACAGCTCACAATCCAGTCCTAGGTAACTCCATAGGACAGACCTTTTAATTGCTTTGTTCGCTGTGAGTAATTGAGGGTTGGAGCGTGTATGCCACGAGGAGTGTGACTTCACTTGGCCTCTGTCTAATTAATCCCATCACACAAGCCTTCTGCCTTTAATTTTCACTTTGTGCGTGGCATCGTGAGGTGCGAATACAACTGGAAATATAGGCTGGTAACTGTATATGGCATGCTGAGCCAGATGCACTACAAATGCAGCCATATGGGCAGACGCACAAGTGTTTCTGTGTGTGTTTTTTGCTCTGGAGGAGCGTATTGCCAGATACCCAATCCATCATTTCAGCACAACAACTGTCCCACTACTCTGATTTGATCTCATCCCATGCTAGGCCCCAAATCAGATACATGGAACTGTATCAATATGGTTTCATTAGCATACTGATTAATCAACTAGTTAATTAGACACATTTCCTATAGACTGATTACACCTCCTGGACCTCTTAGTGTGAAGACATATAGAGTAATTTAATTATTGTAATTGACAGATGATGCATCATAAGTTTTTTTTTTTTGGTTAGTATTGCTGACACAAAATATTTTAGAGTTCTTGAGATGATGTATACTCCCTCGAGTATCATTCAAATCAGCCACGCCCCTAAAATACATATTAAATCTAAATCCAAATATTTTAATTCAAAGGGGGATATTAGCTAAAGCAAAACCAAAACTGTTTTCTTGCTAGGCCGTGAACACGTTTGGAGCGAGCCTCAAGTGGACATTAGAGGAACTGCAGCTTTCTGCACAGGTTTGCTTCCTTACCCTTGGTGCTCACATAAACCACAGCTTATTTGCTTAAGTACACCAGCATTAAAAAAAATAAAATTAAATTAACAGTAAAGTTAAGGTGAAAGTTAAATTAACAGGTTAAAATGGTTAATATTGCATTTACTTGTTTTAGTCTAAGAATATATTTTTGATATATTCCACAAATACTTTCAGTTTAGCTGCACGATGAGATGTTTTCTACCTTAAAACTCGGTTCATTTGTGTTGGACTCTTCAAGTTTCCACAAAGCACTTGTATAAGTTCCACATTTTACCACAAGCTGTTGTAAAATTAGATTTAAGGTGAGCACAGAGAAACTCCTCTATTGGCAGCTTCTAACATTTTCATGTATACATCACATCCATGACAGTGAAGGTCATTTTTGGGGTAACCCCAATCCTGCAGCTTGGAAATATCAAACTGTGCTTATGGGTAACAAAAAGGACTAAATGTTAATGTAATGCATGCCCATCCTCCACCCCAACCTCCACCACCCTTTCTTTCTTTCTTCTCACCATGCCCGTGTACTGAATCTTGGCAGCGGATGCAAACTGAACATAATTTCTGGAGATACTTTGTGGTTCTGATTTGAATTCTGTCTCCAAGAAGGAACAGCAGGAGTAGAGCAATGCAAAAGCTTGCTGAACATTTTTGAAATGACACTATTGGTGATACTGAAATGTGATATTCCTGTACAGCAAAAAGATGTCGAGAAGGAATTGTCTGCAACAGGGAGTCAACTCGGGAAATTATTGTCCTGTTCCCTACATGATTTGCTTGAGATGCAAATATTGTGGGTAATTTGGACATTTGAAACCCACTCGAGATGGACACGGACGATACAAACAAACTCATCTTGATTATTCAGCTATCGAACTTGAACCCTTCCCTGAGCTTTTGGCTTCTTTCTGTCCTGTAACCCACACTTGCAGCAGCGAGACGGAGAGGGTGCCGCAGAGAGGTATGATGGGTGCCGGCGCTGGCACGGCCAGGCTTGGGTGGCCGTGCAACAGTATCTGCAGGCTGCCATCCTTCTGTTCGCAGAGCATCTGAAGAAAGCAAACTGCACTGTTGCTCACACTCCCCGATCCCGTTGTTGTCATTGGCCGGCAGCCACCAATAGTGAGCCAACTGAGTTAACAGACACTTCCGCTCAGCACATAAGGAACCATCTGTTTTAAAAGCCAGAAAGAAATAAATAAAGTCCCCCCCTCTCTCCCCCTCTCTCCCTCCCCTCTTCCCCATTTACTCTTTCTACCACAAGTCTGCAGTATGCAAGGCTGTGTTATTATCCTGCACCTTGCTGTTCATCATTTGCAATCTACAGCTAGTTACCAAAATTACTACTGCGACTAGACTGAATCTCGAATGCCCTTTATTGGCTTTTTTAAAATTGTGTCTGAATGAAGGAGTAGCCTGTCAGAAAACTATTTTATTTCATCTGCTTTCTTGGTAAATAACAAAATTGTCTATTTGTTTGTTTGGGGTTTTTTTTTTTGCCTTCACCGCCATCCCATAATTCACCACCAAATGTGGCATTGCAGCAGTTATCACACATAACTCATTTGTAATTTATTGGACATTATCAAGGTCAGAATCACACTGAAGCCTGATGTTTGTAACATCTTGAAAATCACGGTTGTGCGCCCGTCTTGGCTGCCGCGGCTCCTCAGACATGCCAGCTTGTAGCTAAATAAATATTGGCTGAGGGGCATTTGAAAAAACATATTGTCCTGGCTCAACACTCAGTCCCCCTGCCCTCTGCTGCCAAAACAGGACAACGGGGGCCCAGAGCAGAATTTCTTTTCACATGAGCAGTTTGGTCAGCTCGCTCCCTCGGCCTGCTCCCGCACCCTTTGTGTCTGTGCTCGCAGGTCCCCGGCCGTAATGTATTTACTCTGCTCTTCAGCTTGTGGCTTACGGAGGGGGTCCTGGAAGCGTGCCATTTGCACTATCACCCTATGCCTATGTTTCTCATGTGGCTTATGAGGACAATGGGGTGCTTGTCCCATGTGTGTTTTGCAGTTTTTATGGCAGTCAGAGATATCTTTGTCACTCCTATTTATGGCATGTGTTTTGAGATTGAGCCTCAAATATGTGTTTACCACAGCAGGGTTTATCTTCCTAGTATTTATAGCATCTCTGTGCTTATAATTGTTTGCTTATTTTTTTTGCTTGAATATATTTCACTATAAATGTTCTCATTTAAGGTCATGGTGGTGTTTGTTTGTTTTTTAGCATTATTTGATGTTTAATGACATATGCAAAAACACTAGTGTATTTATAATCATGTTTAACATCTTTGGTTGACTGCTTCACGACCCCCAGAATCTACTCCCTTCTTTGCTCCACTCACCGTTTACTGTGCAACCTCCCTCAGCGTCCTCCTTTTCCTCAAACTTTCCTCGCATCAGTCTCCACAGTTAACCTTGAGCAGGGTTCCAGAATAATATGAAGAGAAAATATTTCTGTCTGCATTTAATTTAACTGGTGAATACCTCATGAATTCCTCCCTCTCCAAGAAATTAAGGTGTATTGTAACAAGTGCATTATTTAGTAGATTTGACATGGCTGCCACATATTCGCAGAGAAAGAATTAACACGCCTGTGGAAAGGAAAGCAAGAAGAAGGAGGAATCCAGTGAAAATAATTAATTATCGCAGCCTATTTCTAGTCCTCCTCTTAAGCCTATTTAAAGGGCATTAGGTATTATGAATGTGAGGTGGTCTAAATTTACCCTGTATTATCTATCTTCATCTGACTACATTAGTATACTTTTCCAGGCTCCTTGCTTGCTATTTAAATCTCATTGCGTGACTCTGAGATCCAGCCCGTCTTTTGCTTGTGTATTTCACACTCAGATTATTTTTCCCACCAAGATTAATTTCTCTTTACAGCAGCTGCCATCAGATTTGCACACCTGAAACTGCTAAACTAAAAACGATAAACCCGACACGAGTATTTGCTAAACGGCTGAAAGGCGCCCGTAAGTGAATTCGAGAAATGAATTATGTATATGCTAAAGAGAACTCATTTGGGAATTAAGGAGGGTAAGTAGCAGTCCATTTTGTGCCTGTTAGGGGCTACACTGGCTGCATTAGGGAAAGCTAATGGGCCCTGGGAGGGGGGTGAGGGGTGCATGGGAGAGGGTTGGACCCTTTGCAGCCCAAGGTCTCCAGGCCCCTGTGACAGATGGTTGGCCACCTCGCTGGGTGGCTGTGGCTCCGAGGTCTGTCGTGAGGTTGATCTGCGGCGTTGACAGCGTTGCAGAGATCAAACGACATTGTGGAAGGTGAAGAGACGGGTGGCGTGCCAGGCCAGAGAGGCAGAGACAGTGGTAGGGTTCGATTTGGGGGTTTTGGAGGAAGCTGCCAATGCTGGTATTTTTAGAAGTAACTCAGAGATAGCTGATGTGTGACACTTTTTAGCTGGAAAAAGGAGAAAAAACTGAATGGATGTCTTTCTGTGAGGCTTCAGAACACAATACACATCATGGCATACAACACACCTCATTCTGCAGCCATACGGTTTCCAGTTTAATAAATAGGCTTGCATGAAATACCTGCTTAACATTGTGACTTCACTGAAGGGCTCTGGTGTCCCCAGATTTGAAAAATCCTGGATGAAATCATGATTTTGGAGCAGGATGACAAATCTTAAACTAAAAAAACCCAATAAGTTCTCGAGAATAAAGCTCAAGTTTTTTCTCAGTTTCAAAGTATTTGATGCACCACAGGTGCACCTGTTGTCATAATAATACTGCGAAAGGTACGTGCACATACGCCGTACTGTACTGCATTATTTTGGGTCAAAAAAGTAAAGGGGACAAATATAACTTGCAAATATGAACACGTTGGCAGGTTATAAAAAAAAACAAAAAAAAGTGTCCAATAACCAATTTTTCATTGAGACGAAGTAGCCGCACGCTGTGTTCTCGTGTTTGTTAAGACACCAACGTTACAGCAAACAGCTTTCATTAGGTTTCATCAGACTCTGATCAAACGCTGGCTTCTTCACAGAGTTTCACAAATGAGAACGTAACATGCGGCTACTTCACGTGGACGCAATGATTTTTTTTTTTTGCCTTGGCAGGAAATTTTATCCAGACAGAGTGACTGCAGAGCCGCGAGGTTTCGCCCATTCACTGGGTTCAAATGTTGGTCTGGTGGAAACTCTCACCGGTGACTGAAGGGTCTTTAGGTCAGGTTTGTATTAAAGGTTCGTTTCATTATGTCACCTTAGTTTCACTTATCTTGTCTCCTGAATGGGATTCGTGCACGGCTTTCTGAATGGCAGAAAAGCTTCTCGTGGACCCAAGAGAATCACTAAATATGAAAATACAACATTCCCAAAGATTGTCCCGGCCTTTTGCATCACAATTCCATTTAATTACCCCTGAAATGTAGCAACATTTTGACAAACAAAAGACATGAAAGTGTTTCTACGAGTCTCAGTGAAGCTAAGAAGTTGATAAATCCCATTTCAAAAAGAGCAAAGCATCAATTCCCCACCACCAATGCCCCGTGGGCACAAGGGGCCCGGCCTGTTAGGCGATTAGCCCGTCTTACATTCCCGGTGATCGGATTAGACGATTCCCACAGTCTAGTCTGAAACTACTCCCAACCCGCAGCTCCGGAGAGCATCTCAATATCCAATTTCACAGCTTTCTAAACCTGGATCACAGAGGCTATTTATTACTGTCACAGTCTTTGTGTTGGGGGGAGGGTGGGGGGAAGTTGGCTTTTGTGTTTCATCTGCTCCGAAGCAGGAAGATGATCAACAAGAGAGTGAAAAGTATAATGAGTGAGGAACCTGTGGTGTTGCCTGAAACCTCCCGAAAGCACAGGATCCTTGTTAAATTAGACCACAGCCACGCTTGTTTCAGCAGTCAGCAGCTTCTCCGGGACCTTTGATCCGCACGCCGGCCCCGGTGACTGAGAGGAATTATGACCCAGGTGTGTGTTTGTGTCCTACAGCGCACCGCAGAGCGTTCTCTAATTGACCAAAAAAGAAATGAAAGAGTTGACTTTACTTTGAATTTAGGAATCACGACTTCTGAAGAAAATGGGGATGTTTTCAAAGATTTTTTGATTACTGCTCAGAATTGCACTCAGAAATGGTGATTTTGAACAGATGTAGCCCAAAACAGAGCCTCCTGGATAATAAAACCATTTATAAGGTCGTCTTAAACTGGACCAGCAGCTGTAATAGGGGCCTTCATTATAGCGGCTTTATAATTTCCCTGCTTTTTCCTCTCAGACCCTCTGTTGTTCCTCTGAATTACCTCTGAATGATTTATGCTCACTGGTCTGGCCACTGATAGACCCTGGCAACACAGATAGAAACACACTCTGGGCTTTTTGGTGTGTAAACACGCTGTATTAAAAGCCAACTTGTTTCAAACAGCCAAACACATTTGCTGCGACGGGGGCCACTCGGTGTCATTTCACTTGTCAAACACTGCAGTGTCACAGCCAATCAGGGGACTCCAGGGGCAGCACAAGCCATTTAACCTGAGCAAACACAGTGCGCCGTGAAGCCTGAGGATGACTTAAGAGCCTGAGCAAACACTGGCGAGAGCCATCGGGCACGAATCAAGGCGGCCTGGCTGAGGACGAGTCACTCTCGTAATGGGTTTGTGATGACTCAAGATCGAGCGGCCATCTGTTTGTTACGGTGGGGGAGGACCACAATTCACAGTTCAGATACACAGAATATTAGCCGGTAGTGCAGCAGAGGAGGGGAGGATTTGGCTGGTGGCACAGGATGTAAAGCATATGTCCATAAATGGTAAATATGTTGATAGCTGCGGCCCCGAGTCCCTGAGCTGGGGCCAGATAACAGGATTTGCATGGTGATTTTCAGCCTCAGCGACAGAATGCCTTTAAAAGGTGTAAGACAACTAATCCTGCAAGTGACCTTCACACTATTCACGACACACAGGTGGAAAATGCTGCAGTCCTGTTCGTCCCAGCAGCAGCAGCAGCAGCAGCAGCAGCTCACCACTCACATGGAAAACTCACCACATATTTAAAGCACCAAAGTGTTTGCATGGGATTTCAATGACGGCAGTTTGAATAAACCACAGTCATTTGTGTCCGGTCTATAACCGTGAACTTAATTTGAACAGCAGAAGTCAAACCACATGCAGCCTCCCGCACAACAACTGGGTCTCCTGCACAGAGCTGATCACAGATAGTCCTGCAATTCACAAAATTAATCTCACCTACTAGAGATCATTTAAGTAAAGGAGGACCGTGATGTAAAGATACTTAAAGTGTCCTTAAATTGATGCTGCAGCAACTGTTGGGTGTTTTATTTTACCGTAAAGCAATTAATCATATTGTATATGCTTATTAAAGACTTCTGAATCTGTAGGAATACATTTGAAGGTAAAGAGCTATAAATCTAAATCCTAGGAAGAGGAGTACAATTATAAAGTACTGTACCTGAGTAAATGTACCTCATTACTTTCCTCCACCAACAACAAAGTCACTAACGTGTCAAAATCATTTGCTTAATTTAAAGGTTGGTTTATATTTTCCTAATAAGAGGCACAGAGGCATGCTGGTGAAATATTTTGCTAAAAAATACCAATTTGATTATAATGACGGTACAGTAAAGATACTGAATTACCTAAAAATTGATTTTGATCTCTTTGACCTACTTTTACAATAGTGACCACTTTTTTACTCCAGATTAGTGCCATCATAGAGGGGGAAACCCAAACTACAAGCATCATTCATCACATTAAAAGCTGCACTGCCGTTTGTACTTTTGTATATGTCGGATTAGATGTTGTTAAATATCCTCAGGGAAGCAATCAGGTGTTTAAAGTTAAGGCCAATTCCCTTCACTACAGACGATCAATAAAACAAGAACCAAAGCGTGGGGACTGTAATAGGCTCGGCTTGTAACCTGCTCTGACAAATTAAGGCAAGTGGTGTTTTTTCATTACTTACACATCCGTTTTCATTTTTCAAATCAGTGGAACCAATTAAACAATGCTTCCTTAAATTAGTCATTGATTTTTAGCAATAGTGACACCTCACAAAAGGAAATGATAACTTTAAGGCAGTGTTACTGCTTTTTTTTTCTTCTTCATTACTGCCAGCAGCAGAGAAAAGGACAGAAACAATTCACCTACATGAAAAAGCAGAGCCTTAAATTAGCCATTGATTTTTCCTCAGGTGTCACTTTGGTTAAATGCTTTGTGATTGGGAGTTTTCTTTCCAACTTGGAAATTGACAAGAGTCTATAATCTATTAGTCTACACACACACACACACACACACACACACACACACACACTTGTTATGGTGTTTCCTTTTCCCACTTCCGGTATGGAAATTTATGACCTGACTCCTTGTCGGGGCAGAAATGATAAAAAATTCAGGTTGGTTGTTGAAATCACCACAAACATCATGCAAAAGCAACACACAAAACTGTTAAGTGAAGAACCACTGGAGCTCTTAACAAGGAGCTTATATAAATATATATATATATATATATATTATGATCAATTAAAACATGTGAGAAGTGGTCATCGCTTTGTTTTTCAGAACTATTTTATTACAGAATTTTTCCTATTGCCAATCCCATCCCGCACACGTGAATCTTGAGAACAAAACTCAGATTGACTGATTTTTTTTTTTAATGCTTAAATTGAAAAAAAAATTAAATAAATAAAAAATAAAAAATAAAAAAAGAAGAGAAATCCAGAATAGCAGGCCACGGCTGCCGCACTGTTTTCTGTCATTTTTTTTTTACATTTTCTCGAGACTAGAAAATACACTTACAATTTGAAGCAGCAACAAAATGTGCATTTACCTGATTATACAATGGAACAATTTGATATACCATGATTTTTATTCATCACATTATAAAACTCTAAATAGTTCTTTTACCTGTTTTTTTTTTTTAAACCAAAAAGCAACCTATTAATGGCAAAGCAACAGTTTTTAAGCAAAATATACACCTCTTGTTCACCTGGAACAAAACTGAAAACAATTCGAGGGAGAAATTAAGATTTTAAATCATTTCTTTTTTGTATCTTTTCTTTTTATTGTCTATGCCAATGAAATCAGTTGTATTTTTTGAAGCTGGGGATGCAAACATTATCCTGAATGTGAACTGACTGGTTCCTGTATCCACTTCAACTGTACATACACTTTTCACCCATTGAAAAACCGAACACCTGAATGACGAATGAGTGACTGCTGCTCCGCTGCGTTTCAGAGCAGGAAGGGAGCTGCTGTTTACAGTGAATGACTTATTTTACAGCAGCCTGCGGCTTCGTCGTCCATCCTAAACACATGTTCACATGTGATGCAGAGAAAGAATTTTTTTTTATCCACACATTTCTTTTTTTTTTTCCCCTCCCCGGTGCATCCTTGTGAGCGAAAGTCTCGTCTTTACTGACCCACGAGGTTGTAGAGTCGCTGAGGGAACGATCCGGTGGAATTTATTCTCATTACAGCAAAAACACCTACATGATGGGATCTACAGTCTGATTGGATGAGGGGCATTGATGGACAGAGGGGCTGTGTTGGGACCGGTGGCGAGGCAGTTGTCACTGATAGCTAAATGTCTCTTTTATAATCACATTTCAAGTCTATAATCATGTCACTTCACCATAAAAGTATCGTTAACACGTTTCCAGTACAGGATGAAGACAAAAAGAAAGAGTCAAACAAAAAAAAGGGTCAGTTTTTGATGTGAGTGTAGATGAGAGGGCTTCTTTAGCGGGAGATCAAAGTGACCGTGAATTAGTCCAGTCTCGCCAGGGCGGCACATGCTCAAAATCATAAGGATTAAAAAGATAAGCAAACAGAATGATTCCCACATTAATGTACAAACATCAATGAGTAAAAAGCCAACCACACAGCTATCCCCGGGCACGCTAACGCCGCGCCGTTCCTGTCCGTAAAGTGCACTCTCCAACTCGCTGCGCGGTCAGAAAGACAAGAGCAAAAGGACATGTGTGTGTGTGTTTGAGACAGACAGAGAGGAAGGGAAGCGCTGCTGCGTGCGCCTGTGTTTGTGTTCAGTCTTATTCCCCGAGCGGCTGTGAGTTAGAGGACACGACAGTCTCAGGTGTACGGAGGAGGCAGGTGGGAGGAGGGCAGGGTGAAGGTGTGGGTTTTGTGGGGCTGGCGTTAATAAACGTAGCCCTCGCTGTAGGGATGCGGCTGGCAGTAGGGTCCCTCCTGTACGTAGGCCATGTTTTCATCAAAGTGTGACAGCGGCACCGTGTCCTCCTCGTTGATCTGCCGCTCCATGTCGGTCTTCAGCACCGGCCGCTGATTGTCGGGAAACGCCATGGAGAACAAGGCCTCGGGGTCGCACACAAACTTGTACACGTATCTCTCACCGGCCACCTGGAGAAAGACGGAGACATCTCGTATTTAAACCTTTTTTCATCAGCATGTTCTCTAATGAGCATAATCTTTTACCTCAACCCGCCAAATGGAAATAAATGATTGAACATCCGTTAAAAAAAAGAAAAAAAAATCTATAAAGTTAATCTACAAAAGAGGCTTCAGGTGAGGTCAGACTTGAGTGAATTCTGCTTTAGCCTTAGATAGTAAAACATGTTTCAGCTAAAATGCTTCATGTTGCAGATCCTGTCCACAGCACGGCTTTAGCCTCTGGGCAGGTGCCCTCTGTACGGTGGGGCTATCCTAACCACCATTAACACACGTCCCTCCTACAAGCCGGCTTCAAACAAATGAAAACAGTAACACAGTTACTTTAAAACACCAGAATGAAATATATAAAGTGGTTTTACATCTGACTGCTGCACAGCTGTCCAGCAGCTCTCGAGCTCCAACCACTAAAGTCTGAATGCACCTAACGGGGCTCAGCCTATCTTAAACGGCCTGTTTACGAACGCTTTCTGGGGAAGCCGGTAACTGTGCTTAAGAAATCTTTCCTTTGTTTTTCCATTCTTAGTGCTCTGAAGCATTTTGAGATAAATAAGGCGCATGGTACAGAAAAAAACTTTAATTGGGCATTTCTTAACATCACAAAGAGATCTCTTGGAGAAAAGGTGGATCTCCTTCAGTGTTACAGATGAGCCTTATCTTTTCTTTTTGCTTCTTTGTATTCAAAGAGTTTGTTTTTTTTACCTTTTGCATGATTCCCTTCTCATAGTAGTAGCGCAACGATCTGCTGAGTTTGTCATAATTCATTGCCGGCCGGTTCTTCTGTATGCCCCACCGACGTGCCACCTTTGTCGCGCACACACACACACACACACACACACACACACACACACACACAGTCAGTACACAGAGTATATCAGAAAGCAAACTTCTCTAACCAGTGAGCGTGGTTGACCTGATTTCCTTGCAGGAACGCTGCAGCGGCCGAAATGTTGAACTGACTTCCCAATCCATATTTTCCCAATAACAGTAATTAGAGTGCGTCCAGCCTGAGCAGACCTGACCAGGGATGTGTTCATTAGGAGCTTGTCGCACACCCAGCGGAGGAGGCAGCAGATGTTACAGCACCTGTCTACCAGACCACCCACCACCCGGCCTCACGGTCCAAACCCGCAGCCCCACGGCATTCCCTTCAGCTGCTCCTTTTTCACTCCGGTTGCCACTTTCACTCTCTTATGTTTCTCGCTGTTTTTCTCCAATCATACCTTCCCCGATCAGTGCAACTGCATTTTTTTAAAAAAATCCCCGCAGCTACTGTGTGATCCTGCAAATGCTGAAGCCGCTCTCTAACGTTTGTATGCGGCACCTCAGAGCAAATGCGTTTGGTCACCTGATGGCATGAATGGGGCCCCCTGTTAGGTGCAGCTGGCCTGCGCTTCTAGACACCATCGGGCTGCGTGGACCACTGCCCAGTACTTCTCTATCTAATCCATTCTACTCTCTCACCCCCTGCCTGCGCCCTCCATCCTCCTTCATCCTCCAGCAGTGACTGAGCCCCACTGTGTGTGATGTGGCCACACACAGACCCAGCCCCTGTTTCCATTTCAAAAGGCCCAACCACCAACATGGGTTATATTTTTATGAATATGTCCTGTGAAATATTTAGCAGGAGCAGGCCATGAGGGTCAGTCAGTTGGCTGTGGTGTGCAGAATAAGTAACCCTCTGAGGTGCAAGTCATCATTGCTGATGACCCCAATCCTAGGCCCAAAGCCTAACCCTCTGCCTAACCTAATGCTGGAGAAAAGCAAAAAAAAAACAAGAGCTTTTTACTACTCATTTTTCTTTTAAACACATACGTCGCCATATTTTCGGCTCACACAGGTAAGAATTACTTCCTTTCACTGTTTGATCACTTCAGTTTTATTAGTCATTTTTTAACAAAAGTCCCAAAAAGTCAAAAGCAAAAAAAACTCAAAGTTTTTTTTGGTCTCACAAACAACTTAAGTAGTGAAACACAATGAGACGTGCGCCTAAGGCTGTCCAAAAAGCATAGCAGTGAAAGCCATACCAAATAAAAGCACAAACATCCTTTTAAATGCGTACAAAAAAACCAAGATTACCATGTTTTGTAACAGTGCATTTCTGTGCCTCTCACCTCTTCTGGCTCGATGAGTTTAAACTCCATGCCGCGGCCGGTCCAGGCGATGAAGTGGGAGTTGGATGGGTCATCCAGCAAAGCCACCAGGAACTGCCAGAGCTGTAGCGAGCCTCTGCGCTGGTATGACGGGCCCTCGCGGTACAGGCCTGACTCCTGCTTTATGTCACCTACAGAACGTAGAGCGAATGGATGTTGTATGACGGACATGATCGCTGGTTCGTGGTGTGTTTTTCATTTCAAGAGTCACTTTGGGGCTCACCTTCCACCTTTTCAGGCACCACGCAGGTGTCGTCGTAGAAGTGCCTCGCCACTTTGTCAAACATGCAACCTGGAAAACAAGACGAACAACAACAAAAAAAGATTGCTTGATATAATATGAAGCAAAAACCCATACGTGCACCATCACAACATCCACACGTGTCATCGTTGGTACCTTCAGTCCTGTTAGTGTGAGCCAGATAGCCGTCTTGCCGTAAGTAGACAGAATGGCAGCTAGGCACTTCTGCTGAAACCCAGGCAAGAATGAGAGTGGGTGTTAAAGGGCCCGAAGGCAGCATTAAGAACACTATCTCAGTTATCTGAGAGCAGTCAAAGCCTGTTCACTCAATGCACCACTGGCTCTGATTAAAGAAAATGCCCTCCAGCGTCAGCATTGCAATGGCTCCCAGCCACAGGCAAGCTCACTATATCACACTGCTGATGCGCGCCCCGAGCATCTCCACTCAAAGGAAGATTTACAACCGAATAAAACACGGCGCTCGTGTGAAAACACAAGCTGACATGATGTAAGTTTTTTTCATAACACACGGGCCCGTGATGATTATTTTACACGCGTTTTCAGATCGAAACTAAACTGACCTGCAGGTGTTGGTTTCTTTGACGTTTTCTCAGAATACGGTGCAGCTGCGGCACGTCAGCTCAGACAGCTGAAAATGGATCTTCTTATTGTGACCGACTGCACGCGGCGTGAGCGTGCAGTTTTCTACCAAAGATGTTTGCTTTATTTCACATCTGGTTTTCCATTTTTCTTCACGTTGTCCTCACTAGTTTGAAAACCGACTTGACGCGCACCACTGCAAAACAGTCGTGCCAACGATACGTTTAAGATGTGATTTTAAAGTTGTTCACGACGCTTTTCGCTGTCCATCAGACCACACTCACGCCGGCCTGAGGAGACGGATCGGCTGAGTTTTTCAGTGTTAATAAATGCTGCGGGATTATGGATAGATTTACCTCATGTTTCAGGCAACAGTTCTGCTGATATCAAAATAAACTGTGCGAGATGCAGAAGGTGCTTTCCAAAATGATGACTGTCTGCTGAGGTCAACTTTTCTAGGATCAATTTTTAGGTACAAAGGAACAATTTCAATCACACTCACATTTTTCCTCTGGTCTGTAGTTCTTTGTTTTGTTTTTTACCAGTTTAGTTTATTGAGTTATCTGCCTTCTCCTAAATAGCACCCGCCTCGTCATGCTCAAAGCATCTCCACCACATGTTCTACATAGGAGCTATTTTATTGCTAAGATCAACATCTGCCATTCAACTAAATTTGATTGTTGGGTGAACTGTCCCTTTAAAAGTTCTCACTCCTGATCTGTCATATAATATCGTATCAAAAAATATCAGGGATGTAACAAGAGGTCAACACAGACACGTGGTTTGCAGAATTCTTAAGCCAAAATTTTAATCTTATACATATGTCAGTGATTAAGACAGAAATGCCCCACTACACAATTCCCTAAAAAGTCCCTTCATTTATCAGTCGGCTTTACGACATTGTCCAATCGACTCCTCCGTTTACCGTATATGTCCAAACCTCCCACAACACAGATGAGATGCTGCGATCAAAAAAAACGGCCAAATGGGCGGCAAAGTGAACGTTCAATAAACAGACTGAAGCCCTTCATTTAGACCCATAAACATTTCTCTGAGCTTCATCAAAGTAATGGACTTGTAGAGGAAATTGCTGCTAATGAAATTACCAGATCCCCTCCCATCCTTTCCAACAGGCTGGCTCCAGTTAACGTGCTCCACCACATGACTGCTAATAAATTCACTCTGGTGCTCCAGCTCGGACATCGCGGTCAGCAGCGGACACGACACCGGCAGGACCTCTTGGTATTTTAACAGTTAATCAAATACATTGTACCACCTCTGTTTCTGGATTCTCTGCAGCCAGTGTACAGCTAGCTGTGTGTATCAATGACAATTCTTCTGACTTCTGACATTTGTCAGAAAAAAAGCAGCTTGCTTCAGCTCGTGAAATGTAAATCAAGCCGACAGTGTCACGTTGGGCTCTCTGATTTTTTTGCTGTATTTAACAAAATTATGAGCACAAAATTTATAAAAGAAAATAATAATATTGCATGCTGTAAACGGGCCACAAGAAACCCAAGAAACTAAGAAAGAAAGCAGATTTTATTTGGACTAAATCTTCGTGTCTTTTTTTGGGCGGGGGGATTCAGTTGTGCTAATTGGCATTTAGAAGCCACATAGTTGTGAAACTCAGTAAACACATCCATTGCAAAGTCACCTTGCCACTAGAAAAGCGAGAAAACACCAAAGATCACGGCCGCCCGACTCTTCAATGACAAAAAGTGCAGAGCTGCTGTTAGGAAAACAGGGTGTAACTCAGAGAGATGTGAATGATGCACCGAGTGCTTTTTCTGAACTCCCCGCCCTGGAAAGAGGTTGCTTTTTCCCCCTGACTGGTCACACAGACTCTCCTCCAGCTCTGCCTCTCCTGGGTCCACTCTGTCGCCTTCTGAATGAACCCGGCAGTCCGGCGAATGTTCATTCATGTCCTGAGGTAGCCTCAGGCTCCACAGAGGTCGAAGGCTGGTGATTAGGTCCTTTTACTCTCTAACCAAAGGGAGCGGACAAGCGTGGGAGGGCACATTCTGGATTGTGACCAGGCACAGCCCCCCCCCCACCCCCTCCTTTTTTATATTAGAGCACCACAGGAAATGGCGAACAGCACAGACACCCAGCCCAACCAGATCCCCTGCCCTAATAATGGGCAAACTCAATAAACGCCGCCCCCTCCTGCCACGTCTTCTCCCATTCCTGAAATGATAATGCTCTGGTAGCCATCACTTCTCACATCGCTTTCACTTACCAGAGCAGTTTGAAGGAGCGCAAACAGCAGCAACTTTTTCAAATCGCTCACCTGAGTCATAGGTGAAGTCCCTCGGCTCCTGCTTGATCATCATGCTGGCTGGGTATGCGTGGGGAAGAGGGGCCCCCATCATGGCCGGGTGCTCGAAGAGGGGGTCGGGGTACTCCTGTTTGAAGCCTTGAGGAGGGAAGGGGATGTTGGGCTCTGACATCTGCCTGTGGTAGATGGGCCGGCCGTCCCGAGCCATCGTCGGCGGGGAGGGAAACGAGTGGCACGGCTCGGAGAGCTGACGCCGAAATCTGAGAGAGATGGCAACAAATTCATTCCATCAGCTCCGGAGCGACTAGTATTTAACTTATCAGAACCACTTAATCGCTTTCACAAAGGATCTCTTGCAGGTGAATGAATGAAATAAACGAAAGAGAGGCTTGTAACTTGCAATCAATGAATCAATAAAAATTTGATCAACGAAAATCCCAAAACCTGCAATGATGTCATCAAGCACCCTTTCTTTGGCGCAAACCTCAGTTTATTATTACAGGTGACCAAAAAAATGCAGAAAGTCGTGGAAATGTAACTTTTGGTATTTCATCCCCAAATCCAATTTACACACATGTCCTCAGGCTTGTAGAGCTATTTAGCCATCTGGTCACTTTTAGTATGAGTTTCCAACTTTTTATATTGATTAACTGATGTTTGAGGCAACAGTTCTGCTGCTGACAAATACAATGAGGCACTTGGCTTTTGGTGCTCATTTGCATACTGCAGCAGCAGTGACTCTCTCTCATAATCCGGTTGCTCCAAGTAAGCCTTGTTTCACAAAGGAACTATTTTCTTTCTACTCTGTACATCCGCCAACTGGGACACAGCGTGGCAGGATGTAAACATTTATGCCCCTCCCTTTCTGGGCTGTAATTTTGGCTAGCTGTAGTCTTCTTTAACAATTTTAGCATCACAAGGAAAGTGCCGTTTAGCTCCATTATATTTAAAGGAAGAAGGCATTTCTGCTCCTAAACTGGGAAATTCTCACCAAAACAATCGGTCCCTTGAAATAATTAACTTAAGAGTGCTGTGTGTTTTTTTTTTTTTTCCTGCTATTGATTTATTGGATAAGCTCTATTTCAAAGTACCACACGACATTCGGAGGTTGGGAAAGCTGCCATTTGTAGGCCCCGCCCACCGAGGATTCGCTCGATCAGACAGAAACTCAAATGTGCATCAGCTGCTGCGACCTTATTGTAACCTGCTCTTGGATGTAAATGTGACATAAATGTAACAGGCTGCAGTACCTGTGGTCCATAGTGTAGGCGTTATCAGGGAGAGGCTGCGAGGCTGGTATGTGGGTGTAGGTCCTGTCTGGTTTGGGTGTCGGGGCTGCCGTGGGTGAGCCATGATGAAGGGGGGACACAGGGGTGCTACAGGGGGGCGTCACTGGGCTGGAGGGCTTCATTCCTGTGGGCTGCTTCTGCTCATAGGCACTGGGGTAATTGCAAGGGTTGGAGACAAGAGTCAAAGATGCCCCTAGTACTGCCAGTGTATGCCACATGATTTCTGTTATATTCAGCCCTGTTTTGCACTGCAAGATTTTGATGTAAAGACATTGAGTGGAAGTCACTAGGTGAGCAAACGCATCACAAATGGTCTCAGGCCACTTCTGTCGGACTGCAGTTCGAATGAATGGCATGCAATACAAATCTATTCACTTCAGAATAAAGTGTCCCAAAGACCTGCTGATTCAGTTCAGCAGTGATGGAAAAATAAAGCTCACATGACTGCCATGATCTCAGGCAAATACCTCTTGTATTGAAATGTATTGAAATGTTTAGCCAGCGTCTTCAGAGTCATTTGCAAACAAATAAAAACCACAAACCGAAGCTGCGCATATCACGAGGTGCTTTGATCGACTTTGAATAAAAAGGAGGCGTACACTTGCAGTCTGGAACGATTAGCAAGTCATTTTCAGCTAAATAAAAATTAAAATGCAGAATCAAAAAATATAAAAGATGAAAATTAATAGAAAGCACAAAGATTTCTTCACCTAGAGCAAATTGATATTAAGATGAAGTGAGTTCTCAGCTGTCTGCCCTACAATAAGGTTCCATACCTGCATTTACGCTCCTGGTTAATGAGGAACGTGGAAGAAAACGTTCTTTTCAACGTTTTCTTTCATTCACTAATGTGAAATACGTGTGATTTATAAAAGCCTTTTAAACACTGTGAAAGACATTTTGAGTGTTTGTATCAGTGTTTGTGTGTTTGTGTGTGTGCGTGTGTGCATGTGTGTGTGTGTGGGGGGGGGCACCTGATGCTGTACGGGCACTTCTCTCCATACTGGAGTTTGAAGGGCCGCTCCTGGCTGCAGTTGGAGCTCAGCTCTGAACACGGGCTGTGCAGCTCTCTCTTGATCTTCAGCTGCAGTCCGTGGAAAGCCACTACGATGGGTAAGAGGAAGAAAGATGAAGAGCAGCACATTTACATTGTATCAGACAATAAATTAGTTTGTTTAGGCTGCAACTGATTTCTTTTTTTGTGTGCATTTGGCAGCAGGCTATTATTTCTGGATTTGCATATAAGCACTTGAGACAGATTTTACACAGTCACAGCTAGTACTGTGGCTACCACTACTGTCTTCATTTACATCTTACAAACCATTCACAAAAATTAAAATGAGACAGACACAGTCTGAGAAAAAATTACTGTGAGTACAGCAGACGATGTGTCCACGAGTCAACATCAAAATTTAAACTATAATTAAAGTTAAAAAGCGTACGCAGCAGCTTGGTCGAAAAAGGCCGTGTTACAGTGCAGATACAAGAAGGCATCACCCATTGAGAGAACTCGTGATGGATATATTAAGGATAAAAGACTTACTTTTCTGAGCATCCATCTGCTAAAGGATATGACATCTGAGGCCATCACTTACACAAACAACTCACTTCAAATCTCATTTATTGAGCTTTTCCTGACGGGGACTCTTAGTGAAATATGACAATCATAAAGCAGGGTGTGCGGTGAGCGCCGTTAAATGCTTTATCTGCTTTCAGCTGGCTGTCAATAAGTTCCAGACGACAACAACAGGGTCTCATTGATCTGAAAGGGGGGGGGGGCTGCGCTCTCTACCACTGCCCCACGGTGAGCCCGGTGCATCTGAGAGGCTGTTAAGTGCCTGATCAGTCCTGATTAACATCCCATCATCTAGAGTCATGATCAACGCTAATCCAATTGACTGCGCTTCTGAAGAAAAACCCAGTCAGTCAGAATGAAGTCAGGCTCGGGTTGCCTCGCCGATCGCCGTCTCACCGCGGCGGCTCACGGAGCGGCAGTGAGGCCATCCCACGGCGCTCTATCAAACACAACAGAGGGCCAGCCGCGGTTGAAGACGATCATTGGTGATTGATGCTTTAGACTCGGAGATGGCCTTCTTTCGAGTTTAAAACCAGGAATTGTGAATGGAGAAAGTCCATCAGCTCTTGGTCCAACTCAAGTACAAACATTTAGAGGACCAAAGAAACTCGAATATGTGGCTTGGAACTATTTTTCCTCTAAATCCAAGAAGGTCTCTGATCTCACAAGGAGTTGCGAGGAGGATGTTTTGAGGAGTTTTCTCTCAGCTGACAGACAGCTGCTGTACGAGCAGGGGTCGATCTACCAACAAGCCATCTGACGCACAGTCGAGCCCCTGGGGGGATGGGCCACGCGGGCCTGGCATGAAAAAGCTTCAGGGATTGTTTGCAGCCCTCACTGGGGGCCTGACCTTTCTGGGTCATCGATCGGAGGTCAAAGAGACACTTCCTGAGGGGAGACCTTTGTTGACGCAGGCATCGCAGAACCTTGTTAAGAGATTACGGACGTAAAAACAATACTTCAGCTCTGGCTGTCAGGATCGCAATCAGTGCCACGCTAATTACATTTTACATGAATTTATTTTGTCTGAAAGCCGGCTCCCCCGGCTTCTTGCGTACAGCTGACATCGCATTTTAAACAGTGACTATAAAAATGCCGCCATTAACTGTGAGCTCCACATCGGCTCTCAACAATAGCTTCACGTGTGCTGCAGCGCGGGGCATTAAATTAGAAATGGAAATGTCACAATAGATTTTGTCAGTGGGGTGCCAAGGTACACAAATCAATAGCCAGGGCATTGCCTCTGACTAAAACAGAGACTTCCTTTTTAGTCCAGAATGTCATGCCCATCACTGCTTGATTGCTCTCATTATCTACATATTGATTAACTAAGATGGTTGGCAGTTTTAAAGAAGAAGCAGTTAGAACAATTACTGGGTCCATTCTGAATGCAAATGTTCCTTTTTTTTCTTCATTGTACCGCTGTCTTAAACATTGGGCTATTTTAGCCTTTGCAGCACAGATTAAACAGAAATCTCTGCTTTTAAATATTGTGGCACCAGTAAAGAAAAAAACCTTTTTTTTACATTTTCCAACAGCACTCGGTTCTAATAATTTTATTTTAGCAGCCGTTTGTTTGCCAGTCCTTTCAGTACACTATCAAAGAACTGCTGGCTCCAACTGTTGTCGACTTTAAAGGTACAAATTGTGCGTTTTGGCAGAACCGGAGCCTGCGTTTGGCAGATATTTCTCTAGTCCATTCATAAAAAAATACAGGTCTTTTGGCACCGGCGAAAAACCTTCCATTCCATTTTCACCTACTGTAGGTGCTCGCCTTTGCTGTTAAATGATGGAGGCTCAGATCTGCTGGTAGCGTGTGGCCTCATTTTACACCTCCTCTACTCCTCCATTCCCTGCTAAGATATGCTAATGGTAAGCATCTGTGTTGGAGTTTGAGACAAAGAAATTTCTCCTTCTCCTCCTTCAGCCTGAGGACACTTTTGCTTCGAGGCCGCTCACATGCTGGCTCTGGAGAGCGCAGAGTTGACATTGAGAGACGCTGCAACAGCTTCTGATGAGGGGAGACGAGTCTGGCCACGGAAATATAAAATAAGCCAATAATATTTAAAGCTTCAAAATAGCTGTTTTTGTAACTATTCAGATTTTTTTTACCCCACCCCACCCCCCATCGTTCATAATTGTTCTGTCAGGAATATGAAATCGCTGTTATTTTACTGTTGTTGCCAGTTTTAATTTAAATAGTAGAGGAACAAAAATCCTTCAGATTTAAGGATAACAATTAGATAAACATATTTTTATGTTACTACACAATAAAATTAGATGCTTTTTTGCTAATGGTACCAGCTAGCTTGCACAGATAGCAAACTGAACAACAGGACAGCTTAGCTAATGCTAACTATGCTTTACATTTCATTTGAACTGAACGTGAAAAGTTCTCTAATAATTTCTTATCAAATGCAGTTTGTTTTTTCTGTTTTCCCCTCGTTACTGAGGACAGAATCAAAATCATCTAAACTGCTGAGCATCGTAACTTTTAACAAATGTGGCTCAAACGCCCCTTAAGAGTGCACTAGTATCAGATGCGGATTAATACACACGTACGACATGTACATGGGCAGTAATGAGTATTTATGGGCCCAGTATGTGGGATTTACACAAAACACAGAGCGCCCACATTGAGCGTAACAAAGGGAAATGTCATTCAGTGCAACAGTGTGAGTCACTTCAGTTTTTCTGGAACAACAGCGGAGCTCATGGATGAACAAGCTGCAGTTTTGCATACTTAACTGATTGAGAAAACACTTTGTTCACTGTTAGCTTTGGATTTCTTGTGGCATTTGGTGGCATTAAAAGTATTTAATATTACCAGTTTCATAAAGGCCCCTATCCTCTCATTCTCTTGTTCAGATCGGAGTCCCAGCTTTATCTCTTACCACCTTCACCTCTTTCTTTCTGTCTCACTGTTCGCCCCTCCATCTCTCGGACTGGTGAAAACCCATATGGGAGAGCTGCCGGCTGGGATGCCTGCTCATGCGCCCAACCACGGTGCCCTCACCCTCCTGCCATCTGTTAGTGCCTCTCCAGCCTGCTGCAGGTTTGCCAACAGGACAATTCAGATGGTCAGCAGTCTCCTGCCACCATGGCCACCCACCCTGGCTACCTCTGAAGGACAACAGGACAGTCTTGGTGACCTCTGGTTCTCTACTATTCACCGCACTGCTCCACGTTGGGCTTTATGCAAGGCTCATTCACACCCACAGTTTAAATGTTATGCCTTTAATACAGCTGCTGCCTTTGTTGTTGTCAGATTAATGACAAGAATCGAATAAAGTAGAGGCACCTCATTTTAAATTACAGTTTTAGTGATAAAATTTAAACCATCTTGACTCACTTTTTGCAGCAGCTTAAATCATAAGTTATATTAAAAGGCAAATCATATTAGGACATCTAAAGGTAAGTACCTGCATTCAGGCAAGGCTCCCCTTGTTTGTCATTTCAAGGAAGCAGGAGCACTCGTGGCAAAATAAAGTGAGAAAGATGGACCCCTCTCAGGTTTCTAATCTAGACAACCAACAGGAAGCTGCTCGATGATGTCAGGCTGTGATCTGGGTCACGTGGAGTCAAAAGGTCTGTGAGCTTGCTTCATGCCAGATCCATCCCAGCGTAATCTTAGCAAAATGTTATCCATGACCACGAAATCTTGCAATGCAGTCTGAAATTAAAGTTGCCAAACTAAATGTCAGATGTTACCTTCTCTCTTTGTTCCTGTTCAGAATCCCAACTTTTGCCTTTTGTTCAACTTTCATTTGCGGGTTAAAGGGCGTTGAGGGCACCGGGTGGTTTTGTGTTTTTTCTCACAGTTTAATGTGCATTTTGGCTCAAATGAAAGACATGTGCTCTATCTGGGTCCCACTGAGTTCCACTCACTCAATTTCTGTCCCCACCTTGGCACTACTTCCTCCAGAAATGGGCTGTGCCAAGTCACCAGTCCCCGTGTGCAACCACCGTGTGCAGCCAGGTGAAGTATGACCAAACAGCATATCCTGATCACCGTGAGTGCAAAATTAACTCATGTCAGACACTGGAAAAGGTTTACTAACTTTTAGGAACTGTTCTTAAAAATAGAATTTGTCCTTTTGTTGGATAAAATATGTAGAGAAAGGGGAAAAAACAGGTCGTGCTTGCTTTCATGCTCTTAAAATCTCTAGTGAAGGATAGGGAGTGTAAAAGAAGGCCAAACAACCTCCGAGTGAAAAAGGATAAATGCAGGAGTAACTAATATTACACTTCCTGATTTAGAAAATGTAACCACACTGGATGGTTTGCACAAAAAGCAGTTTGGGGAAAGGTCGAGGAGGAGCATATTTTTAAGATTTTATTTAAAAAAAAAAAATTCAAAACAGCCATCAACTGACAGCAGTTTGGACTACCTGGAGTTAAAAATATCACTTCAACCAGCTAAAAAAAAAAAAATCAGCCACAATATTTTGATGTTTTCTTATGCAAATAAGTCACCGTGCAATAATATCTCAGTGGCAGGCACAAGAACAACAAGGGGAGACAGAGATAGAAAGAGAGACACGCTCAGAGAGACAAACCCCACCCCCACCCAAACCATGCACCTGTAGACCTGCAAGATTGCTGCAGCTCTCCTGAGAGCACTTGTGCAAGCAAAGGTGAGGGCACTGAGAGACGTGGAACAAACACACACAGTCACTTGCACTTTACCCGAGTACAAACGCACCAGTCAAGATAAGTGGGTGAAAAAAAAAATTATAAACACCACAGATGTTCTCACACACACACACACACACAGGGCGATAAACACAACACGTGCACAGACAAAGAGACACGGAGAAAAGCGACATGGTTTTACTCACAGTTTTCAGTCTGGAAATCCGGAACGAACTGCTCATCGTTGTCGGGAACTTGAGCTAAAGACGCGAACAGAGAAGAAGAAAGGGATTGATTGTTTCTGATGTTGATGGACAACGCAGCACTGATCACAGCTCTGTCCCCTGGCAAACAGTCCTCTGGGATGTTACTTTGGCCTAGCCCAGCGCTGCCTGCTCCTGTTGTCAGTTAAAAAAAAGAGAAAAAAGCAGCTGCAAAAAATATGTTTTAAAGGTAAACAGAGAGGGGATTTTTCTTCTCCTTTGGCTCTCCTCTGCAGAATTTTAAATGTGAAAGGAGGTTTCAATCTGCTGACCTCAGGGTCATGAAAATAATGTTATTAATTTATATCAATTAACAAAGACACTTTAATAAAGGTTTTTTTTAAAAAAATCTATTCTGGAACATTCAGTCATATTACATTTGATTAAAGCCCAGTTCAAATTTCCATTTTTCTATGCGCTTCTTGCTCATTTCGTCTTCACCTGTTACCTAAATAAAAAAGCTGCATTATTTTATTTCAACTTATAAAACAAATTTCCTTTTAAAAACAGCATAAACGCTTTAATATGTAACAGAGAAAAACAAACAAATCCAAATCTATTGTTTCTTTTTGTCTTGCTGGAAATAAATTCAGACTTTTATGGCTTCATAATGGAAAAGAAAAGTCACCTAAAATTACAATTCTGACTCACCCGAAAGACAAAATAACCTTGAACTGCTTTGGCTAAAACAGTCCCTCGTATTTACTAAAGAAGTTGTGTCACATTTTCCAACAAACTCGTACCTGAGAGATAATATTTTGCTTTCACTTCCTGAGGTCGCCTCGCCCATTGACTGCTCTGCAGCCTCGGCTCTCACTCCTTGCCAGCAGCCAAACACCCATTGTTAACAGTACCTAATTGGCTTCTTCCCTACTGGTGAATCCACCTGTACCTACCGAGTTAGGTCTGTTCCAAAGCCTCCAAAGCTTCACCTGCGCTTCAAACACCCCTGCACTCATGCTAATGCTAAAATAATGAAGCCCTGCTCTACTCGAGCTCCAATTAGGCATGTACATATTTATATAACACATATTTACACTCAGTGACAGTTCTTCATGTCCCTCAAGCTTCAGTCTCTCTGGCGACAGGCAAAAAGAGATTTAAATGTGTCATTAGCACATCTATTTATAAACACAATGAGGTGGATACTCATTATCACAGTACGAGTAGCATGCCTTGACATGTCTTGAGATCCTATTAAAACAAAAAAGACTGATATTCCATTTTTGCCACTCTTGATATGGTCATGGGTGGGTTTTTTTTTTCTTGGCAGAAGTGTGAATTGAGGAGGGCAAACAATTAACAGATGAAGAGGAGATATTGCTCCTTATTTTCTAAAAATGTCAAGCAGGCGAAGACGCCAGAAAAGAAGCACGCAGAGGTAATTTCAGGCCATACGTTTGTGCAGTGAGAGCAGCCAGCACGCCGCTTTGGCCTGCCTCAATTAATGCTGTTGGAAAACAATGAAGACATAAAAAAGACATTTTACAAAAGGGCTTCTTTGCCATATTACTCCACTTTGTTTCATGCTTTTAGAACAGTGGCAGGAAATTTTTGTAATGTGTAACAGATACTACAGTCATAAAGGAGAGCACTTACTCAAACTATGCAAAATACTCAACAACTAATCTAATTCTTGCCTGCTAAAAATCCCCAAAGATCGTAATCGGCTGAAGCTCCGAAACTCTCCGCAAACTTCAGAGAACACAACACGGACAAGGACGCAAAGAGGAGAAATAATAATAATTTAAAAAAATAACAACGAAAAGAAGGTGGCGGTGTCTTTGTGTCCAAAAGGAAGTACAGGATGGATGAGTCACCGGCCTCAGTATGTGAATGAGCCAGCTGATATCTGCAACAAACTCCTGAGGAGAACGGCAGAGCTGGAAAACTGCCACCATTCACAAAACCAGAAAAAAAAAATGGGAGGGAGAAGGACAGAAGGGAGGAAAAAGAGGAGCGAGGATAAAGAAGGGGAAAGTTGTAAACACAAGGCCTGAGAGGATCTGAGGGGTTGTCTAAACCTGCAGCAGCAGCGAGCCGGGCTGAGTTTTAAACAAATTTATCATTCTGCCTGCAACGATTTCCAAGACAAATGATGCTATCAGCAGCAGAGACATCAGTGTGTGAACAAAAGGGGAAAAAAAAGAAAATCTTAAAGCCAAAAATCTGTGAGGAAGAGGATATGTTTTATTTTCCTGGTTTTCAAAAAAAAGGCACTAAAATGAGTTTAAAATCCTGAGCTGAAGGAGGCCAGTGGATGTGGGGGGTTTTTTTTTGGGGGGGGGGTGTCACAGATTCACCTGTCATCTGATAACCCTTCAACCTCTCGGTCTTGGAAGTCGGAAATTCGAGTCTGTCGCTCATAATTCCTCCTCTCGTTCCAATTACCTGAACTAATAAATCTTAGAAATGGGAAGGTATTCCTTTTCATCTTAATGGACAGGAAGTCATTCATTAAATCTACAATCTTGAGGCGCACATCATCACATTGATCCACGACAGGCAGAACTGTAATCCTTAACAGTAATACCTCTTCTCAGCCGCTGTCTCTTTTCCCACTTTGGATACTGAAATATTAAAAATCGCGTCTTATTCTTTTACACACCCCGCGGTGTGAGCCGCGACGCCTCATCTCACCTCGCTGCCGCTCGGAGTCGGCTCGACTCTTCCAATATCTGTTTTAAAGGATACTTCTCATTTTTTAAGAGCTTTGGATTGCACTGCGAGCGTTTTCAAATGTGTTAAAGAATAGATGGAGCGAATAAATGATTGAGTCTTCTTTGGCTGCGTAAAGAAATTCCTCTCGACACTTTTCCAGTAAATCTATTACGACTCTATCCTTTCACTAAAAAAAAAGTATTAAAGTTTATTCAATTATATTGCACACTTTATTCTAGTACAATTAGAATTATGGCTTTACAATGTGCGGAACTGTTGGAGAAAAGAAGAAGAGTGCAGCATTTTATTTGCTGCAAACGTGTAACAGAACTAAACATTCAATTCACAATTTGTAATTGACTTGATTTACTTAAGTGAGAGGCGATAATATAATAAAAGCAACATCAGCATCTCATTTGACTTAAATGCTTTTTTGTGTTAATGTATTCAAATGATCCAAATTATGATGTAGAACATTTTAGCTTTACATTAGAACCCCAATTCCAGTTTTTATACATTTATACTCAGTTTGCAATTAAAATTTTATTTTTGTACCCTAATTTAAAACTTAATTTGTTCATTTATGTGTAATTTGAAAAACGCACATAAAGTATACGAGTTTCTAACACACGTAACGTTTTACTCATTAGCCAATAAGCTTCAGTAAAGCAAAGACAGTCAACTGTAACCGAGTGCACTTACAAACTTAATTTCAACCCTGTACTTTGGCCCTTTTTCAGAGAAAACACTACAAATTTGTTCCATTTTTCAGATTTATATTTATGCAAAAGCTACTTCAAAACCAGCCCTTCCAAGCAGCCGTGTTCTCTCGCACTGTACAGCTATCTATTTGTAGGCTAAGCAAACACTTCACACATCATCCCAAACAGCACTCTTTACTGCGAAATTCTAAAATATCCAACTCTTATTTTACTTGGTCACAAACTTTGAGATTACATGCGACAGAGAGGTAAAGTTGCATCTTTGTAAGATGCTGATTTAAAAAAAAAAAAAAGTAAGAAACTAAGTCCAACATGCATGCACATGAAAACACAGCAGAAATGAACAATATTCACCACTAACCAAAACTTCGGTGCTGCAGAAACATTCATCGAAGGGGCGTGTTATGTAGTACCTTTCAACCAGTTACGTATTGTTTGAAGCCATTTCTAGACGGGGGAAACGAGAGTTGCGCTACTTTTTAATCCGTTGCATCTGCCTAAATGCACTTTCTGAGGAAAGATACTTTTCAGAAATCGATAATTCAGAAACTCGTACTCTACCTTGGTCTGATTATTTTTGTAATTCTCGCGGCGGCGGCAGCGGCTTGTCCGAGCTGTCGAAAGTTCCGAGACAAGAAAGGGGTTACCCTGAATACGCAAGATGAGAAGAGGGACCTCCTCGGCTCCGGACAAAGTGATTTTAGCAGGGGTTGGAGGCTCTTCTGGAAGATAACATCACTTTAACAGCTCTTTCGGATCGTTTCCGAACCCCGGTCAATCAAACGCTACGTATATCCAAATAATAACCACACCACCGCCTTGCAACGTTACACAGACATCGAATGTGTGTTTATCCGAGCCTCAGGTTAACAACATTTACGCAACTTCCACAACAAGCTGCAGCGAACGGAGCAGGACGAACGACCCACTCTGGGAAGACCGCCGGTAATAATCCACACAACTCGCCTAAACACGTTTGGCTTTGCTACGCTCAGCCTTAACAGCGACACAATGTTAGCTTGCTAACCTAGCCGAGCTTGTTGTTAGCGATAC
>JAMQGT020008127.1:0-39862 GCA_024447675.2 Pterophyllum scalare
GTTATGTATCCTGATTACTTCGCCTCAGTTACGTATTGCTGACCAGATTCACTGATCCACCCCCATGCTTCACTCTGGGCACTGCAACAGTCTGGGTGGTACGCTTCTTTGGGGCTTCTCCACACCGGAACTCTCCCGAATGTGGGGAAAACAGTGAAGGTGGACTCATCAGAGAACAATAAATGTTTCACATTGTCCACAGCCCAAGATTTGCACTCCTTGCACCATTGAAACCGACGTTTGGCATTGGCACGAGTGACCAAAGGTCTGGATGTGGTTCGTCGCTTCTTGGTGGTATGCTGACATTATCCCTGGATACCGTGGCTCTTGATACATCACAAAGACTTGCTGTCTTGGTCACAGATACGCCAGCAAGACGTGCACCAACAATTTGTCCTCTTTTGAACTCTGGTATGTCACCCATAATGTGTGCATTGCAATATTTTGAGACAAAACTGTGCTCTTACCCTGCTAATTGAACCTTCACACTCTGCTCTTACTGGTGCAATGTGCAATTAATGAAGACTGGCCACCAGGCTGGTCCAATTTAGCCATGAAACCTCCCACACTAAAATGACAGGTGTTTCAGCTTCATTATCCAACCCCTGTATATGGCACCAAATCACAACAAAAAAGCAAAGAACCTACAGTATTGAGAGAAAACGCCAATGAGCAGATGATCCCGGTGAGCAGATGATCCCGGTGAGCAAGCACTAGGTGTTGGTGAGAAAGAAAAACTTCTCTTTAATGAAAGAAACCTCTGGCAGAACCAGACAGACATCTTAGTAAACCGGTTGGGGTTGAGAGGAAAGACAGACGCAGAGACAGAAAAACACAATACTGTAGGCGAAGTAGCAATTCTTGTGAATTGTGGACAGACGGATGCTACTGTACAAGATGGTGTACAGTCCCACACACTCACACAAATTCCTATCCACACAAGATCTTTCTCTTAAGCATTTAAATATTAATGCAAAGCCACCATAAAGTTGAAAACAAACCCGAAGAGAATGTCACTCGAAGTTAGTATAGTGATGCCTTACTTTACCGTGTTACTGTCGGGACGGGCGGTGTGGCAGGCAGAGTTGGGACCCAAAATGCCAGGACTCAGCAGACAGATATAAACTTCAAGTGGTTCTATTGCTGAGGTTGGCAGGCGGCATACAAAAGTCCTTCAAGGAGCTGAACTAGGCAGAGTATCTAAAACTGAGGACACTTCAGACCAAGGCCAGGAGACCAGATGAAAATACCGCCATGAGGGGACAATGCAACAAAAAGGGAAACTAAAGGAATAATGTCACGGTTCTGGGCCGGTGGCCCAGTGTTTCATGTTTTGTATTCAGGTCTGCGTCCTTGTCTTGTGTCAAGTCTGCGTCTCTGTTCCCCTGTGTCACTTCCTGTTTTCTTTTGACAGTCTCGTGTTCCCTGTGCTTTGTGTTTAGTTTACTTCCCCCTGTGAATTTAGGTTAATTTGGTTCACCTGTGTTCCCTCCTGTGTTCTATTCCCTCATCAGTCCTCTTGTGTATTTAAGCCCTTGATTTTCCTTTGTTCTTTGTTCGGGTCCTTGTTGTCTGTTCGTCTATGTGATGTCGGCTACGTGTTTAGTTTCGAGTCTTTAAGTTGTTTCGAGTTTCTGTATTCAGTCTTGTGTAGCTGGCCCTGGCCAGCAGTTAAATAAAAGTGAAGACACACGTCCGCACCTGCCTGCGTCCTGCTTTGGGGTCCTCCCTGCCCTCCCAGCACCAGCCGTGACAAATAAATACACACCAGGTAAAGAAACAATTCGAAATAGCTGGGAGGGAAACACGGGAACCAAAACTAAACCCAAAGCACAAAGACCAAAAACATACCAAAATAATGCAAGAAGCAGCAAACACAGAGACCAAGACTAAGACACGTGAACTTGACACAAGGACAGAAGATAAACAATACAAGAAACAGACTAAACATCAGTAGTACAAAACACCTGCTTAACCTGAAACGCAAAATAATCCAAAACCTATAATAAACTAGGAATCTAAACTAAGAAACGTGACAGAAGAAACTGTGGACTGCTCTGAACTTTATCCAAAATGGTTACTGTAGTTTGTACTGGCATGGTAGTGTGGTTTACAGTCACCAATAAACAGCTGACAGCAATGAAGTTGCTAATGAAGAGTGAGTCGGCCTCTGAGACAGGTTGGTGGATGAAGATGGTAATTAAGACTAGATGCTTCATCCCCTCTTCTGGTCTGCTGCTATGTACAATATGCCAATGCGTCATTGCTACTCTCTATCACTCTCTGACAGACACACACACACACACTGACTCATCAAATCTTCCAGCTGCTTGGCTGATACTTCACGAGGAAACTGTTATTTATCACTTGCGATTCAGATCTGTCTGTATTTATTTAACTCAAACTCTGAATATTAGCGGATGGGTGAAGGAAGACAGTAGTGCAAGTGTCTGCTAGTGGATAAGACCTGGACTGTACAACATGATATACACATATATACACACACAAAGCAAAACACACAGGATAATCTGTTCTCACTGAATCATGACCACTTTCTGATTGGCAGAAACTGATTGTTCTTTGTCCACAAGGAAAGCAAGAACATGAAGTGGAGGAGGTGAGATTAAGGACATGATGGGAATGTGATCCATTGAAACAATAATAATTTGATTGGTATCCTCCAACAGGAGAACGTGTAGTGCAGTACATTACAAAGAGCACAGGGCAAATGACAGAAAATCTCCCTGAAGAAATCTCCGTGACCTTCTACTAAAACTTCTCATGTCAGGCCAACACTGTGATGTCACTAACAGCCCTGAGGAAGTACTTATATGGGCATTGGAACAGGAACTCCAAGAAGAGCTGCGAGTGTCATAGATATCTGGATGACTGCTGAAACTCTGAGCAGCTCTTTCCAGACTGCAGTGGATTGAGAGAGAGGGATGAATGACATTCATTTTGGTGGAAATGAGAGCGTGAGGGATGTGAATGGCTGGGGCTATGAATGAGGATAAGAGCGGAGGAATTTAGTGGGTGGGGTTGAGATTGAAAGGGAAGAGATGTAGAAGAGGAGCAGGCTTAGATAGAAAAGTGTGAAAAGGCGTAATTGGTAAGTGCAAGGATAAAAAGAGGAGAGAGCAGGCGCTGGAAGCGAGAGGGGGGTATGACGTATTCTGGAGTTTTTCTCCAACTCGCTCTTCTCTCTCCTGGTTTTCTCTATTAGGCATCTCTGCTGCAGCGTTGACTCCAACTGCATACTTGATGAGAAAGCCAGCACAGGTCCCAAGTCTCAACACACACATGCTCTGTTTGACAAGGCAGTGCCAGACTAAGCACTGAATCTGGCACCAATCTTGAACTGCTACCAGTGACACACACTGTCTGCCACGCACAAACACACAGCAGAGAGTAGGTTATGAGAGACTTTCAATGTTTTCTGCACTGATTATGTGCTGATGGATGGGCAGATGCCAAATCACATAATAAACAGAAATAAACAAACAATATTCATCCATTTGCTTCACTCGTTATTCAATTCATAACACGCAAAATAAGTATAGAAACAATATAACTGATATTAAATCATGGAGCACAAGAAATGCAGCCAGTTAAACAGTTATCAACCCATGCATCCAACCATCCATTTTCTTCTGCTTATCCATTTCATGGCCGGGGGGAGGCTGGAGCCTATCCCAGCTGTCATACAATGAAAGGTGTAGAACACCCTGGATAGGTAGCCAGTCTGTTGCAGAGCTAACACAGAGAAACAGACGCCTATGCCTATGGCCAAATTAGAATTACCCATTGAACTAAGCCCCAGTCACAGTGGACTAAAGATCAGCTGTTGGTCAACTGGAAACCACCAGTCATGAGGGGAAAAAAACAGGCACTCTCTGACTGGCTGCAAGTGGTTCCTGGCTGTCTCTAGTATGAAATTGGTCACAAAACCAGTTGCTGGACCAAAAACGTTTGACTTTTACGTTGATGGCGAACATTCTCTGTTTCTGTTGCACTTTTTCAGCTCAGAGACTAACATCTTCCATGTAAACTATGAGTGACCAGAGCAATCTGCTAGCAACCAAAGAAATCACAAGGGGCTCTTTGATGCAGCAGCCTGAGACTGCTTTCACCTGGTGACAACCAGTAACCTCCAACCACCTGCCAACAGTTGAGGGAATACACATTTTTCCCTAGGAATTGGAGGTTGCCACAGGGATCGCCAACCAGTCTCTATCCATGTATGACTAACACGTGTTTGGACTGTGGGACATGGGAGTATATGCAAAATCCACACAGAAAAGCCCCAGCCAATTGGTAGATTTGAACCAAGGACCCTCTTGCTGTGAGGCAACAGTGCTAACCACCACACCACCATGCTACCTCTCATTATCCACTGTAACATGTTCCATCAACAGTAAAAACAAATTTCTTTAGGAAATTTATTTACTTTTTAACTAAACACTATTAAATTACTTAAGAAAAAAATCTGTAAAATAGATTTTATAGTCAGAGTGCTTAGTAGACACTTTTTTTACAGCTAGTGTTTGTGTCACCAATACTTATTAGATTACTTTTGCTATCACTTTGACGGAGAGCATATGACAGCTATAGAAGGTAGCAAATGGCTTGTTAATCAAGCTAGACTACCACAATGCCAAACCAACGTATAGTATCCGTCCATCCATCCTCTTATTTGCCTATCAGGGATAAACTGAGCTGGAATAGGCTCACCCCATGTGAAGTGGCAGTACACTCTGGAAGGGTCGCCAGTCCATCACAAGGCCAAGACAGAGAGATGGACAACCATTCACGCTCACAACCCCTATGTCCAATTTACAATCAACCATTAACCTAGCAAGTATGTCTCTGACATCCCCCATAAAGTGCCCCCTCTGGTTTGACTTTGTGGGATACATCTAATACACATGCACACAAATATATGGTCTGTTGTGGTGCAAAGAGAGCTGAGCGTAAAAGTGAATCTGTCAATTTACCAGTTGATCCATCTCCCCACCCTCACCTTTGGTCACAAGCTTTTGGTAGTGACCAAAAGAATGAGATTGTGGATACAAGCAACGGAAATGAGCTTTATCTGAAGGGTGGCTGGCCTCTCCCTTAGAGACAGGGTGAAGAGTGCAGTCATTTGAGAGGGGCTCAGAGTAGAGCTGCTACTCCTACACATCAAAAGGAGCCAGTTGAGGTGATTCAGCCATCTGACTAGGATGCCTCCTGGGTGAGGTGTTCTGGGCATGTTCTACCTGGAGGAGGCCCCGGGGCAGACTTAGGACATACTGGAGGAAATGGCTGGGGAGAAGGAGGTCTTGGTTTCTCTGCTTAGGCTGCTGCCTCCACAACCCAGCCCCAAATAAGCAGAAGAAAATGGATGGATGGACATACAGACACACACGCAATTCTTACTTTGTTCTGTTTAGTATGTGCTGTATTTCTTTCTGTCTATTGTTTTGTAACTGAAAAACCTGGGTGAAATAAATTAAAATGAATTTAAACAATGGCTAGATTAGAGCATCTAAATTGCTGGCAGTGTTTGTTTTGCCAAACATCTTAAGCACAATGGTACCTTGTGCTAAATTCTCATACCATTTTGCACCAAGGTTATTATAGTTAACGAAAATGAAAGAAATAACGAAAGCTGAAATTGAAAAAACATTTTTGTTAACTGAACTAAATACTATATAATAAAACTATAACTAAATAAAACTGAATTGTGTGTTTACAAAACTAACTAAAATGAACTGAAATGATAAAATGCCCTTTGTTTTCATATTTGTCAGTTTATTTAAAAGCATTGTGGATTGATATGAAATCATTTTTTCTGCTCTAGCAGTTGGGAGTTGCCATCCGGCGCTCCCAACACACTTTGTGTGTGTGTGTGTGTTTGTCTGCTAACAGTGCCATTCTGCAAAATAATGGCAGCAGTATTTCTTTGTCTTTCTTTCTTTAAGTACGATAGTGGGACAGACAGAAGTGTCTTGTTGTGGATGATGGAAAGATGTGCAGAACACTTCTCAAGTGGAAAACCCGCCAACCTCAAAGTCCACCTGAGAAGCGCACACAAGGTGGCTACGGAAACCCCTCTGAACCAATGCAGTAATCTAAGACGTAACCTGACGTGCACCTCTCGAGAAATGTAACTACACATTGGGTCCACCATAGACATACATACGAAGACGTCGCATTGAGTGGGTCGGCCCGTTGCGGTGATACATAAGTGTGTCCACCATATTGAATGTGGCATATCTGCGCTGTAAACTAATACAAGTAAGTAAGACCTTTTGAACAACTCCACGCAGCACCAGAGTGACGCACCTCTATGTTTATGTTTGCCACATCCAATATGGCGGCGACGTTGCCCGGAACGATTGTGATTGGCCTGTTCACCACTGCCGAGTCCTCCTGTGAATTTCCAGCTACTTTTAGCTGCAGTTTTTGAATTTATCAGGATTATCTAATAGTGATTATCTACCCAAGCTAGCATTTCTGAGTAGCTCCTCCGAATCCAAGAGAGAACCAGGACTGCAGCCATGTAACAAGATGACAACCATAATGGACTGTTTTCAGCAAAATAGATAGATACATATATTTGAGATAAGAGTTTATTGAGAGTTTAAGTTTGTGTGTTCTTAATATTACACACATTTAGCACATAATGATGCTATCTTATAAACAGTTGGTTGTTGAATACAATTTTTTTTAATGGTATAATTTGCTGAGGTCTTATTACACAATAGTTACTCTTGCACCTGACAAAGTATGAAAAACTAAAAGTAATACTAAAACTAACGAAAACTAAACTAAAACTAAGCATTAAACTAAAAATAAAAACTAATAGAAACTAGCAAAACCACTCTACAAACTAATTAAAACTAACTGAATTAGATTTTTTTTTAAAAAGGTTAAAATGAAATAAAACAAAATTCTAGTGAAAAATCCCAAACTATTATAACCCTGTTTTGCACGCTTGCACTTGCTATTAGAGCTAGAAATAAATAAAAAAAACAGCTAATTTTGAGGTTGCATCAGGAAGGGCATATGGTCCAAAAAAATCTGCCAAATCACATCAAATAATAAAGAGCTACCCACTGTGGCAACCCTTTGTGACAAGCGAGCAGCCAAAAATAGCTTATTTGCCCAAAAAAACACAGCATGATACAAATTTAGACATAGTGATAGTACTACAATCACTGATTGTTTTGTTTTTTATGTGATTTGGTCTACAAGTCTGTAATAAATCTATCTATCTATTATAGCTATTAACTAATGTGAGTAACCTATATTTGGGTCAAACAACTTACAGGCATAAAATATTTAGAGTCTGATGTCAAGGCTTCAAGCTTGTCATTCCCTTGAAATACACAAATAATTGCATACAGAAATTAGGAAGCAATCAGTGAATACTGCCTACTCAAATGCATAACAGTGGAGGATGGGGTGGTGGAGCAGCAATATGGAGCAGCGCACTGCAAATTGTGAGTTCAGCATACAGCATGGGGTAATGTTATGCGAGTATGACGCAGTGAAACACGAGCTGACTACCTCAAAGGCTTTGCTTTATTACTAGTTTTTAATCTTTCTTTGTCACAGTTTCCACATCATTACATAAATACTTTCACTTCGTAATAAATCAGAATGTTTTGCTAATATTAAAATACAGAGGAGGATTTTTTCATAAAAGAGATGAAAATAAAAATATTCTCAGAGAGAAAGAGGGGAGAGGAGCGTGCATCTGTAGATTAAAAAGCTTTAGTTTATAATAACCTGCCCTCCTCAAAACAGAGCATCTAAGCAGCCCCTCCCATCCTCTCTCATACCACCCTCAATGAGCAGTAATACTAATATTACACATATTACACAAAGTACACAAAATGCTCATGAGCAACCCCCCTCCAAAAAAAACCCCAAAAATAATACTGAATGCAGATTAAAATCAGTATTGGTGGATGAACAGCGGATCAACCTCGACATAACATTTTTTTTATTTATTTTTTTGTCAGAGAGTCACTGACAATCACATTCAAAGCTTAGCAGAAGTCTAAGCCGGCATGCTGGCATCAGACAGTGATGTCATGCTACTGGACTTTAACACACTGGAGTCCTCTGACTGAGCAGGACCTCCTTTCTGGCCCAAGAAGATGATGTATAACAAAGCTCATACCTCTGAGGTGGAATATGGGTTAGAATACCAATGGCAGCTGGGGAATGTAAGCATCTCTAGGTGAGTTAATAAAAAGTTGAGTAAAAATGAGAGTGAGTGAGATCCAAAACGTGAAAGTAAAGACACCTCCTATGGATTTGTTGATCACATAAAAAAGTCTTTCATTTGTGATGTTGCTCCCACATCTTACAGTAATGAGTGACACAGTCTCGGTGCAATATAGCTGATGCAACCAAAATTTGAATACCCAATAACTGATAATGGGCACAAAGATGACAAAAAAATTAGAGTTCATTTAGGTTTTTCAAGCATGTTAAAAGGTGCCTTCCCTTACTGTGAGGGGGAAAAAATTCTCTCTTCACACTACACACCCTGATTGTGGCAACAGTTTTCCCACAGAAAGTAAACGTCTTTAGCCTCAGAGGGGCAACTGCATAACCAAATTACAAAGAGTCTGAAATTAATTTTCATTTTGGGTGATTTTTAGCTCTTAACCTAATTAAGTGACTAATTAACTGGAAAATGAAAAAGGAATGGGTACCTTAGCTTATTTATATTTTAAAGTTAAGACACAAACCTTAGGAGATTCTTAAATGAGCCCCTTTTTGTCCAACCACTCAACAATGATGTATAGGTATGCCACTTTTCAACTGAAACAGAATTTGCTAGTTATCTCAACGTTACCTAAATATAAAAGATAAAGAAATAACTGAAAAAATTATAAAAGCACAAGGACAACAAAATTAAAATGCAATCATTATTGAGTAGAACAGAAATAAGTAAATATTCCAAAAAGACTCAGCACAAAGGTAGGTAGCATTACTTGTTATAAACAAAATGGGCTGCATAAAGTGGAGTACAACAGGCTCTATAAAGAGTTATTTTAACATCATCTGTACACGTAGAATTTCTGAGCCATTTGTGTTTCTGCATAGATTTTACACTGGGGCTGCAGATCTTAATCATCACAGAGATCACTCCTGATAATATGACTCAAATATTTGACTTGTTATCCAAAACAGACTGAGAGAAATATTTGCTTCCAATTGCAGAGTATTTTCTTTAATAATTTATATAAAATAATAAAATGTCCCTGTATCGATAGGTCACCACGCAAAATATTGCATTACTATGTTGTACTGATTCCCCACCCCCACCATATACCTCTCTGTGACCAATTTCATGCTAGCAACTGCCAACCAGTCAGGGAATACTCCTTTTTCCATCACAACACATGGCTGCCCAGTGGTTGCATGCTGGTCTCTAGGCCCGTGTGACTGAGGCCTTCTTCACTTGACCCTACACTGTCACACATCCAAAATGGTGGACAAGTTAACATCAAGTGCTTAGTGATCATGTGCCTGCAAGACCTCAATAAGGAGACAGACCATCAAAATGCATCAGATCATTAATAAGGCTCTCCCCATCATACATCCTGTAGTCTGCTTGTTTGATATTTTAGAGCGACCATCCATACAGGTGACAGTATCTCATTTGTTGGACCCCACAGATTGCTAAAAAAAAAAAAAAAAGGGGTGTAGATATGCTCCTAGCCCATCTGAGTTTGATGCGAGATGAGGTAGATCACAGAATTATGTTGAATTACGAGATGCAGGTTCTGCAAGTCAACCAAACGCACATTTTTTTTAATTTTGTCTTTTTTTTTTCTTAATAAAATATCAGTGATAGAAAGCTGACATGCTTGCAGGTACTTCTCTTTCACCTCTGCTTTGTTCATCACTCAATTTTCAAAATTCAGTAAGTTTGACTTATTGACAATCTGCTGGTTGCATAAAAGCAAACTATAGTAGCCAGTTATTCTAAACAAGTTAACAAACACTCCCTGGTGGAAAAGTGGAAGCCGGGACAATTTAATGTTTAGAGTTTAAGATTTGGGGAATTTTATTTTAGGGAAAGTGGCAAGCAGACACAAATATGCTCCTAAATAATTTCACAATATGTGACAGCAGAGGAGATGGTGTTCCATGCCTAAAGGCTGGTGCAGGAGACTGCTGGGTGCAATTAACCATCCCTTTACTCATGACTAAACTAGAGTGTTTCTTGCTGCCATGCAGCTGAAACACTAAATCATCTGGGAACTTTTCTAAATTCTCTTCCCCCTTCAACCTCATTTTCCTCATTCATATCAAATCACTGCTGGGAAATGCACTGGGAACGAGATTAAAACCTTGAAAAAAAAAATGGCCTGAGTGGAAAGAGTTGGTGGTTAGAGACTGAGAGGGGTGAGTACTCAGAAAGATGGCGCAATATAATGCTTGGCAAGGGTAAAAGTCTGCTGCCAAAATGTAGTTACATCATTGCAGGTCAGCGAGGCAAAGTGTAATCACGATAGAGATGAGATGAAGAGGGGATGAGAGAGAGAGAGAGAGAGGAAGGGGGAGGAGAGGACAGGCAGACCAGATGTCAGCTCCTGAAGATGAAAATGAGCTGGACTGGCAGCAAAGGCTGATTTACAAATACATGCCATGTAAAGCAGGGGTGTGGGGGTGGGGCAGGGTTCATTTGAAAAGCTAAATGAGAAATTTAAACAAACACAAATAAAGTCTGTATATCTACAAAGCCCGCGGTTATACACCAACGACAGACCAGCTGACCACTGGCCAGAAAATTAAGACCCAGACTGTGTCACAGCAATTGCTCAGACAAATGAGCACATCAGGCTCACCGGTAAAGAAACACAGTATCTTCTTCCCCTCCTCCAGTCCTCTCGCCACCTCTATCTAATATATATTATATAACCTGGGCTACAGACTCTTGAAGAGAGGAGGGTGCTAGGGATAAAAAGGAAAAAGACTATGTGCCAAAGGTAAAGGCAAAGAGACAGATACATGCAGACAGGCATAGACACAGACCAGAACACACAGCATGCACAGAAGAAAGAAAGAAACAGAGGTGTGACGCTTAAGAGCAGTTGCCATGAGTCGTGATGAGGCGCTTAAAAGAAAAAAAAGGAGGCAGCAGGACAGACTGAAAAGGAGAAAGAGTCAGAGACAAAAGTCAAAAAGCTGTTTAAAGAGTAAGAAATAAGGGAGAATGTGAGACAGAAGACAGTTTACTAAAAGTTTTAGTGAAAGAAAGGAAAACATTTAAAGCAAATGACTCCAGACAAATAAACAATTGAGAGAACAAAGATGCCACAGTGGATGTGACAGTATTTTAAAACATGTAAATGTGTGCGGTACAAAAGTCTCAGACTCTACCGTCATGAAATAGTCAAGGGCTGAGCACTAATCAGCCTCATAGGCAGCGTACTGTGACAGCAAACACATTTATCCTCCAAGTATGATGCACCATAGGCAAATGGGACTTGGGCTCTTTAAGCTGAGAGCTCTGTCCTGTTCCTGGGACTGAGGAAACCTCATCAGTTGGGAGACAAGTATGAACAAACCACCATCAGAGACACAGTGAGACAGCCTGTGTCATAACACACCACTGTCAGCCTGGTTTGGGGTGACACAGTTTAAATATGTGTGTTCTGTGCATGTGTGTTGGATTTAATCTGCATGGGAACACGCGGTCTGGAAGGATTCCCACCAGTGGGATTTATGAAAATCTGCAGCTCAACTCTCTTTTCCTCTCAATCTTCCTTCTTTCATCCCTTCCTTCCTCCCATCCTGCTTTTTTAACCCTTTTTCACAAACCCAATAACTGATGCTAAGCTCCTCCCTCCAACTAGTGACTGTCCAATTAGCATAGCACTTTCATTAGCAACAACAGTCCTGCCGACCTTTGGAGTTCTTCATTTGTTGAAGAGGTGTATATGTAGGTGTATTAAAAATAGATGAGCAAATCTGTAAAGGATAGAGTAAACAGTGTTTATCAGCTAGCTAGTAGAGCTCTAATGATAGGGATTTAACATAAGCAGCTAACTAGTAATTGAGTGTTTAAGTTATACTATGTTTACAGTGTAACCTTTACACAGACTGCATATAAAATATGGACGTAGCTTTCATGTGTGAAAATTTAAGTCAGTGCAGAACTGCATTAAACTATTCCTCCAAGTTTAACATTATATACAGTTGTGATCAGAGGTTTACATACACTCATTGTGGGAATGATTGCCATGGTAATTTTGGCCTTTTGATTATTTCATTAAGCTGTTCTTTTTCCCGGTTGGAATGATTGTACAGCATACATCTTTAATAACTTTTAAAAAGAAGAATTTGATACATGGTTTGAATTTATTTTAGATTTTTGATAATCCACACAGGGTTAAAAGTATTTATACAGGATCAAATATATACATACACTCATATAGATCTTGCTAAAGGTTCAACGATGTCTTTTAACTTGACAAGGCCAAGGCCTGTTAACGTATCATTAGTATTCATGACTACAGGTGGTAGTTTCTCTTTGCCAGCATAACACTCCTTGGATTGGATACTCAGAACAATGGGAAAGTCTAAGGAACTGAGTGAAGATCTAAGAAGGAGAATTATAGATTTACACAAGTTGGGAAGGTCTTTTGGAGCCATCGTTAAATAACTGCAGATTACAAGATGTATGTAAGTACAACTTATTTGCAAAGGTCTGGAAGAAGACCCATGGGTGCCCACATGGGCGAGCCAAATGCCTTCTGGAGAAAAGTTTTATGGTTAGATGAGACAAAGATTGAGCTCTTTGGCCACAATGACAAGAGGCGTTAAAAGAGCAGTAAAGGTGAGACTTTCAAACCTAAGAACACTGTACCAGCTGTCAAGCATGGTGGTGATAACATCATGTTTTGGGGCTGTTTTGCTGCTAGTGGTACTGCTGCATTGCACAAAGTGGTTAGAATAATGAAGAAGGAGAACTACCTCTAAATTCTTCAACTTCACCTAAAATCACCAGCTAGACAGTTGAAACTTGGACACAACTGGGCATTCCAACAGGACAATGATCCCAAGCACACATCAAAACTGGTTTTGGAATGGATAAAGTAGGCTAACATTAAGCTTCCTGAATTAGCTTCCCAAAACCTCAACCACAACTCTATTTATGGACTGTGTTTAAAAGTCAGGTCCATACCAGGAAACCAATTAATTTAAATGAACTCTATTAATTCTGCCAAGAAGGGTGGCCAAATATCCAGCCAGAATTATGCCAGAAAACTACCAAATGCATTTGTTAAGGTGCAATTTCCTGAGACATTTAACCAAATATTAGTAGGGGTGTATGTTTATATTTGAACCTGTATGTTTACTTTTATCCCTGTGTGGACTAGAAAAAATCCAAAATTGTGCACCCAATTCTTGTTGTTTTTAGTCATTAAAGATGTACAATCATTCTTACCCTGGAAAAAGAACAGTTTAAAGAAATCATTAAAAAAAAAAAGATTAACTAGCATGATATCCATGCCCAGGACGATTGTATGTATGTACTTTGGACCACAACTGTAAGTCTTAGAAAATAACTTTACTTCTCACTTGATTTATTACCTCAGGAAATCTCTTACAAATAACTTTATGGTTCCAGTTACTAGCTTAAGGTCTCATTTAAGACAACATAACCCTGATATGGTAGGTTATGGTCATTGAAAATATGCAGCAGATTATGCTTTAAAATGTGCCTACCTTGCGATTCATGACATGCAGTGTTTTTGGTTTCTTAGTCAGATTCTGGTGACATGATTTTAAAAAAGATAGCAGAACCAAAACACTCAAGTTGAGATTTTACAATTATAGTTACAAACTGTCATCTTACAATAATCAAATGTGATATGATTAGACATGTCGCAAAAGACTGAAACAAAGCGAGCAAGGAAGGTAATTTTATTTGCACGTGCTATGCTCTCACTCTCAGACATTTGGACTTGTTCAATAAAACAGGTTTGAAATAGTTTTTTTTGGGCATAAGCTAGTCAGTGTTTGAGGTCTATGCCAGGAGTGTATTTATTAAAGCAGAAAGGAACATACACTTTTATATTTGCTTATATATTGTAAGTCAAATAATCACAATATTAAAAAAGTTACTACACCCATGTTTTCTGCCTATTGTGCAGCCCTAGCAACAGTATTTCAGCACAATATAGTGCTTGCAGGTATTGAAAATCATGTTCCCAGAGTCTTGTTTTAAAACGAGTAAAGTGGAAACATTAAAATGCCTGAGACAGCCATTTCTAACAACATTGTGGAGCAGATGTTAGCTTAAAAACCATACAAACTGGACACAGCTGGGAAAAAAAATTTCCAACAACAATCATTTTAACAGGCAAATATCAATATTTCTAGACAAACGTTTTTGCGTACCCACGTCTGAATTCAATCACCCATTGTTTCCAAAATAACAGCTATGAGCTGCACTCTACGTGGTAAGCATTATGTGTGTGGGGGTGGGGTGGGGGTGGGGGGTTTAATTGAAGGTCACATGAACGGCAACATACTGTATCCTAACAGCGTGGATGTGACACAGATGTGGTACTTGTTGTTGCTCCAACTCATCAGGCTCATGCACAGAAACACCACCTTATTTTTTTTATATTACAGCCCAACAGTCAAATTAATACATAACAATGTGTTTTTAAATAAATATTATCTTGGGGAGTAGGTAGCCATGGCAACAGGCAGAGCAATTGACTCTGCAGAGGTGATTCTGGGTTTGTCTCTTGGTCGTCTCACTGACTCCAACATGATATAACACTGTGGGGATGGGAAGGATTGTCTTGACAAACTATGTTGCATTAAACAGATAAGTGGACTCAAATCTCATGGGTTTGTTTCCCACTGTCTCGCTTCACTGGTCATAAGTGTCTCCTTCTTTCTATTGTGTGAGTGTGTGTTCAAAAGCAAGTGGTATTTTAAAGCTTACGGTACCAAAAAAAAAGGGAATCGCAAGCTATGACTGTAGACCATTTGCTCTCTGACTCCTTGTGTAGGCTAATGTGGGTGACACATACACACAGCTGTTTGATATTAACTAATAGGGCTCGGGCTAGTTAATCTCCCTAAATGTGGGACTCCTTATAATGCGGCACAAATTGGCATATACAGTGGGGGAAATTAATTATTTGATCCCCTGCTGAATTTGTAAGTTTGCTCACTTACAAAGAAATGAGCAGTCTCTAATTTTTTAAGTTGGTTTCATTTTAATGGAGAGAGACAAATTATCAACCAAAAATCCATAAAAGGCACATTAAATAAAAGTTATAATATGCATGTCATTTAATTTTGTTTTCAGAGGGACAAACACACAAATGTTGGTGTTTGTATCTACTTTGAAAGATTGCGCCAGTTATCTGCGGCGCTATTAAAACCCATGTTTACTCAGCACTATATCAGGAAGTTTGTAGCACTTAAACCCAGCCAAAGTAAACCATGTGACTTTAAAGAGACAGTGCAGAAGCCAAGTGGTAATGATGTGTGAAATTCCTCTGAGCATTTCTATTTGTAGATAACAGTTTTAGAACACACTAAGAGAGGGTACACTGTAATCTGAACACGACAAGTGGTGTGACACTTTACCCTCACCCCCTTCGATTATTATGTTCCACTCTAACATGGAAATGTCAATATTTCTAGCTCAGTTTGTGTTTAATTATTTATTCTTTTGTTTAGGTGTCATCCATCTCTCTCTGGCATCCAATTATAGAGATGAGCAATGAGTCCAAGTCTTCAATCTTTATGCATTATACCGGACTGCAAGTAATTATTATCTTCATTATTAATTTAAGCTGGGGTAGGAAACATGTTTTTCCTTTGAAAGGAACTAATTTTTCCCATGTGGTGGCTGTAGAAACAAGAGACATGTCACCAGACAAGCGAAGAGTGACATCCCATTTTCAATCCATCCATCCAGCCGGCCAGTCACAGGGCTAACACAGAGAAACCATAATGTCAGCCCAGCCATTGACGCTATAACACCTTGGGGAAGCCTTTCCACAAGGTTTAGGAGTGTGTTTTTGGGAATTTTTGCTCATTGTTCCAGAAAGGCATTTGTGAGATCAGACACTGATGATGGATGAGAAGACCTGGCTCACAATCTCGGCTCTAATTCTTCCCAAAGGTGTTCTATCAGGTTCAGGTCAGGATTCTGTGCAGGCCAGTCAAGTTCTTCCATACCAAACTCGCTCTTCCATGTTTTTATGGTCCTTGCTTTGTGCACTGGTGTGCAGTCATGTAAGACCAGGAAGGGGCCATCCGCAAACTGTTCCCACAAAGCTGGGAGCATGAAATTGTCCAAAATGTCTTGGTATGCTAATGCATTAAGAGTTCCTTTCACTGGAACTAAGGAGCTGAGCCCAACTCCTGAAAAACACCCCCACACCATAATCTGAAGGCCACATGAAGTTTGGAGGTCTGTAGCAATTGACTCAGCAGAAATTTGGAGACCTCTGTACACTATGCCCTTCAGCATCTGCTGACCCCGCTCTGTCATTTTATGTGGCCTACCACTTCATGGTTCAGTTGCTTTAGTTCCCAATTGCTTCCACTTTGTTATAATACCACTAATAGTTGACTGTGGGATTTTTAGTAGCGAAGAAACTTCCAGACTGCCACAGTACCACGCTGAAATTCACTGAGCTCCTGAGAGCGACTCATTCTTTCATAAATGTTTGTAGAAGCAGTCTGCATGCCTAGGTGCTCGATTTTATACACCTGTGGCCATTGAAGTGACTGGAACACCTAAATTCAGTGATTTAGATGGATGGGTGAATACTTTTGGCAAAATTTGTATGTTTTTCCCTTATGTTCTCCAGCTAGCTGCTTACTGTTTTTGTCTGCAGTTTAACAGTAGCTTTTTAGAACTTTATGGCTGTAAACAGCTGCTCGTGTAGACAAAAAATATGTTACTTGAGTGGTAAGAGTGCACTAAAGCAACAAACGTACAGCTTGGAAATCAGCTAAACAAGGAACTGAATCTCAATGCAAAGCTCCAATGCTGAGGGGAAAGGTAAATTTGTGTAATAAACTCCAAAGATACTGGTTTTCAGCCATAATGGCACAGTCAGTAGATATATTTTTTTATTACTGAAAATGTAATGAAGAAAATGTTATGTAAGAATCAGAATTAGTCAGTGCTTAGAGGAGACACAGTTACCAGTGCTTGAATATGACACTGCAGCAATTAGACAGAAAATGTAATATTAACATCCATACATCTACTCTCTTTCGCTTATCCAATTCAGGGTTGCAGGGGGGCTGGATCCTATCCCAGTGACCATCGGGCGAGAGGCAGTGTACACCCTGGACAGGTCACCAGCCTATCGCAGGGCCAACACAGAGAGACAGACAACCATTCAAACTAATATTTACACCTATGGGCAATTTATATCAGCAACTGTAATATGAACATTTCTAACAAAAAGGGTTTAAAAGCAATTGGTATGCCAGAAACATCACACTTCAAGCCAAGCAGCACAAAGAACAGATCAGATTCAGGCTTGCTGAAGTCAGGTGTGTGTATTGATTGATCAGAGGGGGCAGGTGGCTTTCAGTGAGCCAGAGTCCACACTGAGTGGCTTGCACCATTAATCAATTCAATCTCTTGCCACACATATCTCATTTTGCTCTCCTGCTACTCTTTAACTTGTCTCACCAAACAGCCACATTTACTTTCTGGTCAGTTCATCGAAACACAGAGAGCCACAGTAATATATACAGACAGTGCAGAGAAAAGGCACAGACAGCAAGATGTGTCCTTGAGAGAAAAGCATCAGAGGAACTTCTATTAGTTTTTTTGTTTTTGTTTTTTTAATACCCTTGTTCATTAATTCCTAACCAGTGTGGTACAGGTTACAGGTCAGAATATTACATTCTCAATGTAATATTACAAATCTCAATGACGACATATCTCATGCAAAATTATTAACTGGATCAGTCCACAGGACATGTACTTATTATCATCATTATTGTTATTATGGAGTGCCTGACCTGCTTGTGGCCTAAAGATTTCTTCTAACAATTTCATTAATAGTAAACAGAAAACAAAAAAGAATCAAGCAGGTCCTACGCATCTAAGCATGATGTGCGCTTCTGTAAGACACAATGGCAATTATTAACTGGGTTTCAGAAAATCCAAAATTAAGTTATATAAGTGTCAGTAACATTAATTAATCTTTCACTGCTTTTGTTAAGAAGTCACTGTGAAACTAAATTTGTTCACCTGGGTGTGGCAACTTGACACTTCCAGATGCACCACACTGAAGTCACACCTAGACAAACATAGACAAATAAGGATAGGCTGTTTTTAATAAAGCACGTCTTACAATTCTCTCAGACTCTCCACAGCATGTCACTATGGTGACAGCAGAACGAACGGTCAAAGGGTTTATAATGTATTTATACAGCATATTAGAACTAAAAGTTAAGTATCCAAATGCCAGTTATGATTCTCACCTCAATGTAATCTCATCCTGCAGGTTAGATCTGTTCCATGTCAATCCTGCATTACACAATATGATAACCTGTGCACAGCCAGAGGCATCAAAAATAAAACTAGCAGGCATTAGAAAGAAACAGAACAGAAGCACAAGAAAATCAGCTGCAATCAAGAAAACTCAGATTTTCCCATAAACAGCAGGCTGAAGACTTAAAACAATTGCAAGGGCAACAGGGGCCGTGAAAAATTACCCAGAAAAACTTTCACTAAACACTGAGAGGAAGCTGCGATCTCAATTTTAAGTGAATAAAACTAGCAATTTTCTTTTTATCTAGAATCCTCCATCTTTGTGTGTGTGTGTGTGTGTGTGTGTGTGCGCGCGTGTGCGTGTGTGTGTGTGTGTGCGTGTAACTGAGACGAGTGAGACCGCAAAGGCAAATGGAGAGTTATATAAGAACATCACGACCAAGCTAAAGTAACTCTGTTATGCATGGTATGTCAGAAGTAAGAGATGGAGAGAAGAGATTAAGAGACATCCCGAAAATAAAGCACAGATTCAAGACTGGCACTGAGTCCACAAACAAGGCAGACTGAGAATTAGCAAATGACAAACAAAGACTCACGGACCCACAGTGGCAGAGAGGCAAAAATGTGAGCAGACAAGCAGATATACTAATGGATATTCAGGAACATAACACAAACTGGGAGGCAGAGTGACAGATCCGCATACAGAGACAGAGAGAGACAGACAGACATGTAGGCTGACATGAAGATGCAGAGGTGGAGGTGGAGGTGCAGGTCTGTTAGTCTGTGCTTGCAGCATTACAAGCAGTGTTATGTAAGAGTGCTCGGGACCGCATCACAGAAAGCCAGCACTCTACTAAAAATCCTATTCGACACACACACACAAGCAATAAGGAAAAAAAAAAGTTGTATTTAACGACTTAGTTGCAGTAATGGTCTTACAGAGGAGGATGACGAGGGGATTTGGAGACATATGTGGAAAATATAGCAATAGTTCTCGTCTTATAGACTGATAAGCTGGAAGGAAGGAGAGAGAGGCTATGTGGAAATCATGGTTCGGTGCTGGTAGCACTTTGGCAGTTCGTGGGCAGCTACGACCTGCCCTTCTACCTGTAAAGACTGTCTCCTGTCAGATGGCGGCAGTGTCCTGCATGTGCTTTTGTTGGTCCATCGGTGGAGAAATGCAAAGTTATAACGTAAGAAGACCTGAAATGAAACCGAGTGTTAAAAACACTGAAAAGTATCCATTGCAGCCACTATCTGTGCTTTTCATACTTCTCCCATTCCTGTTGAACTCCGCTGTCACTCGCTTACTGTTCCGGCCCACTTGTCAACCAATCAGCATTTGGCTGACGTCCCGACATTGGCTATGGCCAATAGACCAATGTCCACAGACAGCTCCTCTGGTTTTCATGTTGGTTACGCCTCTAACTATAAATGCACAGACAAAACCCAAATCTGAAACTGAGTGTAGACATTCAGAACTATTTATTGTTTAAATAATCAATGTAACTTAACACACCTGTCAGTCACATGTTCCAAAACTTTTGTTCAAAAAACACCAAAAAAACAGGTGGGTTCAGACAAAAGGTGCTATCCTCTGAACTGTGTATCAGATCCAGATGTAAATACCTGGAAATAAAAGCTGAGATGTTGATCTCTTGTCTCATATTCATCTTTTAATGTCAAACCCAAATGTTTTCAGTGTACAGCAAAAATAAAAGGATTAGCTTCACTGTTCCAATATTTTTGGAGGGGAGTGTATGTTCTATATCAGGAGGTAAAGAGAGACAGTATGTGCAGGGTCACAATAAAATATTCAGAATATAACCAAAATTATTAATAATTGCATCTGTGGTCTAGCTGGCTCTGAAAATGTTATTTCTTTATGGGCCCACAGTGCTATAGAGCACATCACTTAATGTTTAACATTTATGTTTCTTTAAGAGCACATTAAAGTGGCCAACATAAAGTTTACTGTCAATAACTCAGTGAACTGCCCTTTAATTCAGAGACATGTGGAGCCAAAAGCACACCCACTCACAGGTGATTCTGTAACATTACCGCAGAAGCCTTGCAGCAACAGTGCGTCACTGGTGACAAGCAAAGGGACATCAGTGACGCAAAAGCAGTAGCTGATAGGGCTTCCCCTGCTCAGAGCTATGTCATGATAGGTTAATGATGCCACTGTGTCTCACACACACAATGCTGAGCTCATCTCTCCATGAGTAACAATATCAAATTCTGAAAATGCTTTTTTTTGCCTTCTTTTGGTGACCAAAAAACCCCTTTATAAGTAATATTACTATCAGGAAATAGTACCGTCAAATGCCTGCATATGTCTTCACGAGCGTGCGTGACACATGTAAGTACGTGCCTTTATTATGTTGTGACAGTAACACAGTAAGCGATGCTGTCACTGCAGTAGCTGTGTGATACAACACTTCAAAACCGAGCCTGAGCTGTTGGAGACGGTGTACTCAGCTATGCTTTCCCATGCTGCGTCACCGCATCTGAATATGCCTGCACTATGACATCCAAATCCATCCTCATATAATTTCCCCAGTGGCTTTATCATGAGTGAAAGGAAAAAAACATTTTTTATGTTCAATGCATGTCATTATTAAAGTAAATCATTTTGATGATTTTCAGCCACAAGAAAAGCGTTAAGAGTTAAAGAGTGTTATCTCCAGTGTCTCACATGCATCTGCATTTTTCATTTTGTCATTAAGCCCTACATGAGCACTATGAATTCTGTCAGCCTCTCAAAGCTTCACCATTAGTTACAAGTCCAAGCCATTGTTTTAATATTCAATGCTGAGTTCTCCAGACAGAGGCTGTCACTGGAATCACAGATTTAAGTGTACAAGGTCACAGAGAAGTGACTCTTTGTGCTGCAACATACAGCGATTGTCACAGCAAGTAAAGTTGCCTTGTGGTATTCATGACAAGCAGTATGATTATGAACGCACTTAGATGACCTTTCTGTGAGGTCATCATGTCTTTGTGAACAACACACAGCGAGCTCCAGGATGACACATCAGCTCTTGAGAGGTGACTCTAGCTGATATACACCTCTAAGCAGCCACTCTGCCTTCCACCGCCTCCTCCTCCTCTGCTCAGGAAAGGGGAGGCAGAGTAGGGACAGCGAGGACAGGAAGAGATGAGCAAGAGGGGAGGGAGGGAGGGCACAAAGCTTAAGCAATGCAGGAGTGAGCAGTGCAAAGAGAGGAGGGGTTTTTTGAAGACCAGTCACACACACACACACACACACACACACACATATATATATAATATATATATATATATATATAATTTACACATTTACCCCTCAAAAGCATACAGCACCATCCACTAACACTTCAAAAAACATCTGCAGGCGCTCATACTGGGCTGCGGCTGAATTAAAACTGCTATACAGTGGCGTGAAAAAGTGTTTGCCCCCTTCCTCATTTCCTGTTTTTGCATGTTTGTCACACTTAAGTGTTTTGGAACATCAAATCAATTTAAACAATAGTCAAGGACAACACAAGTAAACACAAAATGCAATTTGTAAATGAAGGTGTTTATTATTAAAGGTTATTAAAGGTTATTAAAGGTGAAAAAATCCAAACCATCATGCATTTTGTGTTTACTTGTGTTGTCCTTGACTATTGTTTAAATTGGTTTGATGTTCCGAAACACTTAAGTGTGACAAACATGCAAAAAAACAGGAAATGAGGAAGGGGGCAAACACTTTTTCACACCACTGTATGTGTGTTTGGGATGTCTCTCTGCATCACAGAGAATTTTGTTTTGACAGCACCAAAAATTACATTTTAAACAATCCACTGTAACAGTAAACTATCTATAATAAGTATACCCATTACTTTTGGATAATCCATTGACCTTGTGGGAAATGGTTTTTAGTGGAATTCTACCAATTAGAGAGTGAGTGTGTTTGGAGGAGCCTGGTGTTTGCTCAGCTTATTGAGGACACTGTTTCCAGATAGCAAAGATGCTGCTGAAATCTGACATGTAATCCTTTAATGTTGTAACCACCACAAATAAAACTATTCACTGCCACTGTATTAGTGTGGTGGTAGGTCTCAAAAACACATATCTCAAAGCTTGTCTAAGTAAAACAAATTGTTTGTCATCTATACAGATCAAATTACTCATCGTATTGTGGCACAAATACTTTACTTACTTAACATCCTAAAAATAAAAACATAGTACATTCTGACAGTATTTCCATTATGGTTGCTGCAGACTCGCTGCATTACTCTGAAGAAGTCAAGGCAGGAAGCAAAGCAATGACACAGTTCATGTCAAGGTTTTCTCCACAAAGTCTTACCTTTTCAACCTGTTAGAACAACTGCCGCTACATAATCTGGCAATCTTTGAGCTTCTGCGCTGACACGATCGCAAATTTCCGTCTTCAGCCCGACCGCAAAACTTGTGGGGTGCCCCACCAGCGAGAACATCACCAAAGCATCACTTTTGGCATGTGCCAATGTTCCTGGGGGCAAAAACGGCAGATACGGCAGGTACTTAAGTGTAATGCAACCATAAAAGCTAGTCCCACCTGCCTAAGTTAGCAGCTAACACAACCATCACTGTGACCACACCTACTTTTTTTCTGTGGTTGCCTTATTACCTAAATTTTATTTTGGTATTTTGTAACTAGTGATATATTCACAGTATATTACCGCTATTATTTACTCATTCATACGTTACTGCCTCCAATAGTGTAGTGGCTAACACATTTGGGTTGCAGGTTCAATTCCAGCCAGGAGACAAATCCCTTTTGGGTTGCAGGAAGGGCATGTGGTGTAAAACTCAGCCAGAGCAAACATGCAGAACTGCCCGATGTGGTGACCTCTTGCGGTAATGGAGCAGCTGAAAGTAGCTATTTACACATTATTTAACATTGATGCAAATGTGGCTTGGTGTCACAAACAGTTCACTAGAATATTCCAAGAAATTTTCCTGTTTACTACATTCTGAGACATTTTGAGTTATTGATGATAATATTCTTGTGTCTGAATAAGTCTAGGCTATCCTCTTATTTCACCACTACCTCTGCTAAATGACACCAAAAAAGGTGTGCCACTTTCTTTTCCTCTTACATACCTTCACCAGCTTTACATCTTTTACACCCTCCATCCTCAACAGACCGGCTAACAATGGCTCATAACAGAAGCACTTGTAAAATCATATTTGCATGCAGCTCACATTTGACTGAATCAAGTAGACTCATTAGTTTGCTGTATAATTTGCACTCTATGTGCACGAGTAACAGCCTTGAAATCTCTCCACTTCAAACAGCCATATTATTACAGTGAGTGAATGAGTCAGGATAATGTGTGGATGGCGTGTGTGGTCACCCCCACGGATAACCTGTGGGAGTAACCACACACATCTTGCAAAGGGGGGTTTAATGTTAGTCACAAAGAGAAAAACATCTGTAAACACACACCCTTCAAACGTGCATTCTATGAGCTTTTATTTTTATGTGCTATTTATGTACACACACACACACACACACACATACACACACGTGTGCGCACAAAATATCATAGGCTGGGAGTGATTTTATAATAAAACATCTTTGTGTGCTCCCCGAACCAAAAAACTCCTTCTGCGACATAAGAAAACCGGTGGCACACACAGACACAGGCACACAAGTGACTCCCTCTGAGCTCTGTTTATCAGGCACAGGCACATCGATCATCCTAGCCTGGTTGCCCGGGTAACCCCGTTATTATTCAAAGCACAGAGAATCAGCTTGCAGCGAGGGTTGCGTATATGTGTGTATGTATGTGTTTGCTAGGAACTGAGGATTCCAGCTGGCTCACAGGCAAAGCAGCCACCTTTCCAGGTATCTTCCTTCCCAGCATCATCCCTGATGTGCATACCTATGAAGGTGGACAATGGCAGCTTCAGAACACAAACTGCAATGCAACTACCACTCCAATATACATTTACTTCTCCTCCTTTCTATCATCTACCACCACTACTACCGTAGCACCTCACTGCTCCGCACCCCTGTGATTTTCATTCAGTGTCCTTCTTCCATTTTTCTACCCCTGCTTTTGCTGCATTTCATTCAGTCTGCACCCCTATCTGTTCACTCCCTCTCTTATTTTTCATTCACACTCTGCGGCTCCGAGGCTCATTCATAAACAGCACCACTCCTTACAGCAGCAAAAAGAAGGGAGGGGAGAGGGTGGATTGGAAGGAGGGTTGCCCCTACTGACTTACTGACTGCTGCATGGTGAGGGCTCCCTGAAAACCGAAAACAGCCAATGCAGAAGCAGAAAGGAGGGGTGGGTGGGTAGCAGAGGAAGATAGTGGAGAGGAGAGAGGATGGGGTAAGAATCCTTCTGCCTCAAGCTACACTCTCCTTCACCTCCTCTGCCCCCCTTTCTTTCATTCAGTCATTCATTCAAACCACCCTCCATTCACGGAGAACACTCCTCTTCTGCAGCAGATGTTTCAGCTGATCCAGGTAAAGACAAACAATGCAGTGGCATCTGTGTGTGAGAGATTTCCCTCTGCTTGAAGCCAGAGGACACTGCAGACAAAACAACCTTTGCTGCCTTTGCTCAGCAGCTACAATTGACATGAAACTTATCATAGCTTGTCTGTGCCTCTGAGACTACACATCGAACACAGAATCAGGTCACTAATAATTACATGAAGTACAGCTAGCACAACCTAAGGTAAGGACAGGAAGGGACAGGGAGGACTGAGCTGATAAGTGAAAAAGTGACAAGTGAAAAAGATTCAATGGATGGAGTAACACTGAAGTGAAGGAGGAGAAAGGAAGGTTAAAAAAAAAGAAAGAAAAAAAGAGGATGAATGTAAAGTGGGAATAAATGTGAGCAGGAGCCAAAGGCAAAAGATGAAGCAAGCGATACACAGAAAACTGCAAGAACTGAGAAATGAGGGTTGAACCTCTCATGAGCACAAGCTTATCTGCTTTGAGGTGAATCTCCTGACAGCTGCTAAGACATATAGTAACTCCTGACTTCACAGATCTTACTCTACCACACACTCCCTGTGATGCCAGTGATTTTACATCCCATCAGCATTTTGAGTCTGTGTGTCCGTTTCTAACACTACAAGGGGGAAAAATAAGGTTTGTGAGTACTGTCACCAAAGGTCCCCCTGCTTGTGCTGCAATTAAAGTTCTAAATACACTTGGAAATCTATGTCTTTTTTTTTTTCTTTTTTACATATCTACCAGGCCAATTCACTGAGCCTCAGTGGACTTGCCAATGTGCTCAATAACCTGTTGAAATGCCCACCTCCAGTTGATATTCACTTTTAGATGGGTGGTCTCACACTGGGCATGCTAGTATAGGATGCAGAATTCAAAGTTGAATGACTGACTGCCCAGTTTCTGAGGCAGCATGGCAATGAAGTATCAAATACTCTCCTGAAAATCTGTCTTTGATCTGAGCCAAACATGAATACTGTCACTGTAGCCAAAATAAAAACTTTACCTTGCCCTTTATTATTCCAAAAGGCCTGCTCTTTGCCTGTGTATTCATCTGTAAACTGTAGTTTTGCTCTCATTTGGTTTCAGACAGCAAATGCTTTTTTCTCCAATGCCAGTGAAATTTGTGGCATCTCTTTCTTATTTTAGATGCATACACTTGACACCAACAGCTGCAGAGTTACCTTCATATGCTGTGATGAAATGATGTTGGCTTGCGGATTTCTTTTTACATCAAAACAGTCACCTTCCTTCAGTAATGGACAAATTGGCAGTTGTTTGAAATCTACACAATAGATGAGTGATTTCTTTCAAATGATTTAGAGATCTTTTTGAATCTTTTGCCAAAAATATCCACAACCTTTTTTTCTTTTTTTTAAATCAGGCCTTAGAAAACATTTTAAATCTTAGAATACAGTTGTGCCAACTGTATCCTGTAAGGTGCTTCTAATCACTAACATCTCATCTGGAACCCCTGATTATAAGTTTAGGGCTCTGAATGTGTGATGATAATGCGGGAGTACTTACTTTTTCCATGGGATGTACTTATTTGTTCACAGGACTGTAGGTTTACACACAAACTATATACTATTATGTGCATGGTTTAACATTTCCCTGCTGATAAGGATATTGTATGCTGACTACTCTAAAGCTACAGAGATGCAGCACTGAGTGAAAGCTTCCACTAGAAATGTGCCCACTATCATCTGATTGGGCAGCAGCTCATAAAAGAGCCTTAGTAAGACTCTCCTGTGAAAAGTGCAGCCCCTGCCACTGCTCTGGCTGCACACTGGTAACATATTAAAGGAACAACCTGAACTCTTGATTGCTCCACTGAGGATATCAGCTTGTTATGCTTTGGGTCCATTTGTGCCCTTTGAGGTAGCTCACTGCAAATCAATAAAGCTGATCTTAGTTGTTACCTTTATTCTATAATGAAACATTTCTATCCCAATCATATTTGGCCCACTTTCAGGATGACAATGTTCCCACTTATAGAGTACAAGGGTCGACAGATTTTGGACTGATGTGTATGTCCACCACCACTTTCAGATCGCCGAATGAAGGAATATCTTTTGGATGAATACAGTCCCATTCTTCCAGCTGACTTCCAGAAACTAAGAAAATCAATGCCAAGCAGGGCTCAGTCTGCTCGGGCAGCATATGGTGGCCCACCATGTATATAAGCACTTCATGCGTATAACTGGACTTGCTTAAGCCAAACAGGTGAACATCTTTGATACCAAACACTGAAAAAAAGGCACATTGGTGGGGAGGGAAAGCACACTGAGGTGGTGCCGGGGGACAAAGGGGGACAAAGAGGATGTGAGACAGTGTAGATGAAATGGTAGAAATACAGGAATGTCAAGAAGTAATGAACAGATGTGGTGAAGAGAAGTTGCGCAGAAGAAAATATGACAGAGGGAAGAGTCTATAAGTGGTTGTATTGTTGCAAGTGTGTAATGTTCTTTATATAAAGACAGTGTCATTGTAGTCAAGGCAGGGGGCCATAGATAGTTACTCAACAGCTGACTGAACAGTCACACGCATGGTCTTACAATACTTTCTTTGCTAATAAACACCCTCTTACATCACCCTCAGGAACTGAAAGCACCCCAAAACTGCAGACCAGTGATGTCAGCAAATGGGCTAAAAAAAAGAGGGTGCAACACTGGGCATATAAGGAGATGAAACATCAATTATTCTGCAGATTGTAAACCATGAGTAAGTCAAAAAGAAAAACTTTTGCATGAGAAATACCATTAATAAATGATCAAAACTTCTATTGATTAATTTTGGGGTATATATGTCATACATTTCCTAAAGCCAAAAATGACCTCTTGAAGAAACTTGCTGTCTTATCACCAGTTCAAAACCCTATGATATGGGGCCTGACCACTAGGAGATGTGGGGTCATTACATCACCGGCAGCAGCCTGGAGCACACTGTAAAAGAGGGAGCTGTGCGTGGACTGGAGCGTGTGTGAACGGATCACTGCTTTGTAATGTTCGTAAGTGACACACTGGTCAGTTGGAAGGTTGGAAAGTGCTTGACGCAATGCTTTAACACAGACCACCCCGGACCTTCAGCTCACTGTGCAGCCAGCTGACTAGAGTGATATCACAGTATGAAGACACACATGGCTTTAAAAATAACAAACAATTATTATTAAGGCTGGGGTATGTACATTTTATATATATATATATATATATATATATATATATATATATATATATATATATATATATATATATACACACACACACCCCCGCAGGAGCGTTTCATAACTGCAATTTCATAACCTATTCATAATCCAGTATGCTTCAGTATCAGCACTTTCACAACAAGTGCATTTTTACTTCGGGTCATCCTTATCATAGAAATGTTTTTGAACTCTTGCATTATTTCAAAGCAGAAACAACACAGAATGTCAATGTGCTTGAAGTGGGTGTGTGAAGTAGGCAGTGCAGCATCCAAACAGGATATGTGATTGTAAATGATTTTACTGCCTTGTTGATCATGAGGGACTTTCAGGATCAATACTGTATTTTGAGTATTCATTCTTATGTAAAACTGGAAAAACAGTACCTATACTGTGTTTGTGGACATAAATGCTCACGATGCTTCTAAAGAGAAATGTTAGAACAGGATGTGACAGGAACTATAGACACAATGGCTTTATATTTTCAGTCTCCTTTTAACTACTTGCAGGGAATTCAAAAAAGTGTTTCCTTAAAGGGACAGTGTGTAAAATATCACCACTAGATGTCAGTAGACTGCAGTCAAATTAATTCAGCTTTTTAACACCCCCCCCCCGTTCAAGTGCATAATCCTAGCTACGTGTAGGACAAACAACTCTGGCTGCCGTTCACCTGCAGTGAGTGTAGGCTGTCAGTCCACTGTTTACCTTAGATGTCAATATGTATCTATGTCTATTTACTCTGGAGGATAATTGAGGATATCCTGAACTTTTCTGTCAGTAAGCATTGCTGTTTTTGGTGGTATTGACTGCTGTTAGCTTCTGTTAGCTTTGTTTAATTGGTTTTAATGAAACTGTCTATGAAGTGAATCTAACAATGCTGGACTTGGACATTTAGCGAATAAACGCTCATAAGATGTGAGAATATAATCAAACTGTCAGCTTCCACAAACCAGCAACCCGCTTGTATGTATTTTTAATGGATTAATTATAAGTTTATGAGAATATCAATTTCTTGGAAGATGTAACTGCACCCTAATCAATGTATATTTATGAGTACAACATTCTTTTTGTTCCACCTATTAAAAAAAATTACTTACGGTACCTGTAAGTATTACAAAAGCAATTGTTTGTAGTAGAATCAGCTTATTGTTGGTTTTATTTTTCATGGAATTTGTTAACAATAAAGTAAGTAAGATGGAAATAATGTTCTAAAGGGGCTATTAAAACATGTTTGTTCATAAAAAAAAAATTTTAAAGTGCTAATTTGATTCTGGCCTCTCTCACCTTCAAGATCATCTTCCTGTGCTCCTCTGCGCCACTTCCAGTACTCTGAGGACTTGCACATGAGCATCTGAGATTTCATCACAGACATCAGACTCACACAGAGAGCAATAAAATCAATTTCTGTGTCAAACTAGCCCGGCTTTCATGCTGAAGATCATCACTGCTGAGGAGAGCTGGGCCTGCATCTATAACCTAGAGACCAAACAACAGGCTTCATTGGAAGAACCAGAGAACAGGAGCATGCTCACCATTTTTTTCCCTTCATTAACAGGGTTGTGCAGGGAGTTCATCCTTGAAGGTTAGACTGTCAACAGTGAGTTCTACTGTAGCCTTATGAGGCAACTGAGAGACCAGAAACAACCTGAACTATGGTTCATGCCACGGTTTCTTTGTTTTTTAGTAGGGAGCTGCTCAGCCATGGAAGCCCATGCCATGAAGCTCTTAGTGCACAGTTTTTGTGCTGATGTTAATGCGAGAGGAGATTTGGAGCTCTGCAGTTGAGACAACAGAGTGCCAGTGACTTTTATGAACTGTGTGCTTCAGCACTTGGCGACCCTCCTCTGTGACTTTACAAGGTCTGGAACTTCATGGATGAGTTGGTGTGGTTCTTAAATTCTTTCGCTTTGCAATAATATCACTTAGAGCTGATTATGGAGCATCTAGGATGGAAGAAATTTCACAGGTGGAGAGTTTGACTGGGGCAGTACACCCATCTAACTGTAACACAGGTGTCCTAACGTGAGCTCAGGGAAGACAGAAACCTCCCATGCAGCAAAAGGGCAAAAGCTCGCTTGATTTTGATTTTCAGTATTCATACAGACCATTAAAGTGAGGCCTCACAATCTTTGTGACTTTTTGGGTTTTAAGCAGGAGGTGTCAGAAAAGTTACCACAGGGATAACTGACTTGTGGTGGCCAAGTGTTCACAGCGACGTCGCTTTTTGATCCTTCGATCTCGGTCTCTCCTTTTCATTGTGAAGCAGAATTCACCAAGCATTGGATTGTTCACCCACTAATAGAGAACGTGAGTTGGGTTTAGACTGTCGTGAGACATGTTAGCTTTACCCTACTGATGATGTGTTGTTGCAATAGTAATCCTGCTCAGTACAAGAAGAACCGCAGGTTCAGGCATTTGGTGTCTGTGCTTGGCTGAGGAGTCAATGGTGCGAAGCTACCATCTGCAGGATTATGACTGAATGCCTCTAAATCAGAATCCTGCCTAGACGCAGTGATACCGTAGCGCTGTGGATCTTCAGTTGGTCTTGGAGAAGGAGAGCCGCTCATGACTGGGCTGGGGGATGACCAAACGACGGTCACCCTCTCCAATCGTGCACTCATGTTTGTGGAGAACCTAGTGCTAAATAATAGACTTGTTGCAACGGTGGCATCCCATTATGGTACCACGCTGGAATTCAGTGAGCTCTTTAGAACGACCCATTCTCTCACAAATGTTTGTAAAGGCAGACTGCATGGCTAGGGTGTAAGAGGTATCGCCCAAAACCTTTGTCCACATAGTGTACACCAGATTCTCACATCAGATCACACCAGTGTCTGACTATACAGGCTTGTATTATCTCATTACTTTCAGATGACAGGAACTGCTGAATATGAGGTTATGACAAACCCAACTAGTATCAAACAGCAGAAGTAGGTTACCAAGAAGGTGGGAGGAAAAACACAGTGCTGGGAAGTCTACCCTTAGAACAGACATGTGAAAGAAGTACAGTCGGGAGAAATCAGGTATAGAGTGATATGAAACTACACTGATAAAAGGAGAAGGTAAAATACGTTTTAGAAGATAATGGAAGAACGAAGACATTAAAGCTGCCAACAGGATGCAACAAAACATTCGAGAGCTCTCTCATGTCTCTCTTTCTCTCTGCACCTTTTTTCTTTCTCTCCCTGTGCTGTACAGATTATCTTAATGGAAATCACCTCTCCATCTGAGACAGATGAGTGGCCCAAATCTGATTAGTTATTTACTGTCCTTCCATTTCATTTGTTCACTCATTAACACACAAAAAGCACAGCAGCATTTCAAACCTCTCTTTAAATCTTCCTTTATCTACATAAAGTTATGCCCTGGTTTTTGTGTCATTTTGTAGAAGTCACCATGTTACTCTATGGGTTTAATGACTTTACAAATGAGTGCAGCCAGTGGAGTGTATGCATTTAAGAGATCTTTACCACATGAGGGCTTCCCTGTATAGCTAACCATCTGTGCATGTGTGCTGCTGAAGAGGACTCTACACATGCTGGGTCATAAAAATGCATGATACCAACAGAAGAGGCACAGAGATGAGAGCTCTCAAGCAATATAATGGCTCTACTTCAAGTTTAAATCAGCACACAGAAAGCGGTCTGTCCTGGTGCGGTGTAACGCAAAAGAGAAGCAAGAGCATCACTCTCATATCTCAGACTTCAGAGCAACTGGGAACACTCACACCTTACTGTAGGTGGTGCCTGTGACGCACACCAAAAAAAACGAGGCTGCATACTATAGGAGTTTTTGAGTGTTCTAACTTAAAGCTTCAAAAAAAAAACACAGCAACAGACCATCAATATCCAAATTAAAATTAGGAGGAAAACTTCCTCTTAGGCACCACCAAAACAGAGCCTTTTGTTGAGGAAAGAATACCCAACTTTAGGCAACTGCACTGAGCTTGCTTCCCCCTAAAACACAGCAGAGAGCTCCTGTCTCTCCCTGACACATATTCAACAAACCACCTAACACACAAAAAAATATTGTGCATGCATTAACAAGGCTTACAGCAGAAAAAAACAGAGGACTATAGCCCTCTGCGCTTCTCTGAAGTAATAACAACCTAATAACAAAAAACTTTAAAGGTGGAATTTCAGCTGCGTAAACATGAATCCTAATGATGGACAACAAACAAAACTTATTTACAATATTTTACCTGTCCACAGTCTGTCTTTGTGAAAGAGGTTCATTATAACATACAGCCGTATCCTCAGTTAGGAAAAAAGGCAAATAATGTATGTCAACATAAATTCCTTCTCTGGCTTCAATTAAATAGTAAAACATCGAGAAAGTGCTATCTTAATTGTTCTAATAGTAAACCAGCTACTAACTGGTTCTCCAGCCACATGCTTTATGCTGACTTTAGTGCATGTTGAGCAGCCTGAACACAGTGTTCACTATTCAAATTTTTGTGTAGCAGAGCAGCAGGGCCATAAACAAAACTGTATTACAGGTGGTGAGGGGGTGCAAGCTAAGTAGATGTATTTTAATACAACAGTGACACCCTGAGGACATTTACAAAACTGTTACTCCAACAAAAACAATTCAACACACCAAAACACATGATCAAGTGCTGCTTCTCTCAAAAATAAAGGATGCAGTCTATATTATTCATGTTATTATTTTGTTTGAATTGTATCTGTGTGTAAGACAGATAACTTCAAATACAACCTAACAAGATTATTCTTTAGAAAATACTAAATAAGTAAAAAGTCCAAGTACTGAAATATAGTAAGAAATCACTTTAAAAAAAATTTTTTGCCATCCATGAGTTAAAATTTCAGGCTAGCATATCAAAATTCTGGGTTATTATCTCAAATTTTTGTCTTCACAGCTTTAAATTTCATGTTATTTTCTCAGAACTTTTGAGTTAGTAAGTTGAAACTTTGAGCTACCTAGACTTTGAGACAAGAATCTGAACTTTTGACTTATTGATGACAAATATTTTTTTTTTCTTTCCCAGTGACAGAAACAAGCCTCAGTCATTCATCATCAAAATAATTTATCAATTAGTTTATAATTAATCCCATGGAGTCTGGTACTTTATAACAGTGAATTCCTGTTGACTCTTACAAAGCAGTAAAAAGATATCTCCTGTTTTATAGCACAGTGCATGAATGATATTGATCTCTTGGAGCAATGTGATACATATGACATGCATCAACCACATAAGCATTACAGCAGAACCAGCTGCTGACCAGAGGAATTTTTAGGCAGGTGGAATTTTTGGTGTAACCACCACAAGAAAATATTCATTTAGTGTATGCCTTTAGATTATGTTCGACATATCTGGTATAAATGTAGACTCGTGTGCCTAACTGTGAGGAGCTGCAGCACACTTATATGCAAATGTATGCACATTAAATCAGATCATCTACTCCATTAGAAGAAGGTTTATGCTATGTATCATTCTCGAGTCATCATGCTCACAAGATTCTGTCAACATAATAAACGAGTCAGGGAAACAGAAACCAGTGTGATGGTATAATGTTTTATAAACACTGGAGGTGAGACCTAAAAAAAAATGGCCCAGACCCCGCATGATTAGCCAGCTTTATGATGTATTTTTTAAAGCAAAGTTCCATCGTGGCTGCTAGTGTTTAGAGAAAATTAAAAGTTTTCAGTTAATAACAAGCTCTATAAAAGGACTGACTTTAAAAAGTGTCTTCACATTCAGCCAAATGTTACCTGTATCAATACTTTTTATGTCAAGCCACTTCCACCACACCAACACACAGGGACAATTCTATGCAAACAGATGTCTGGTTGCATTTAATTAATGGTGATTATAATGGCAGTAATGACAACCGTGAGGACAATATGCGACAGTCATGACGAGAAACGGTGGCAGGGATTTGTCCCTTTATGTGACAGCAGACAGCAGGAGTGGTGACAAGAAGTGGGAGCGAGTGATGGGGCCTGACGTGTGACACAGATCTGCTGTTTCGATCGGTTTTCAGACCTCTATTTCTCCAGGACGCCCCAAAAAGTTTGTGTGTCATTTTTCTTTCTTTTTTTTATGCACACAGGGAAAACAGAAAACTACCTACCCAGTATCAAAATCGAGTCCTCTTTCTTTACAAATTTTTCCAGAAGGTGCTGGAATTTGGAGACTGTCCCCAACCAGTCATAGCACTGCTCCGTGGTGTATCTTTCATCCCAGTAGTTGACGTCTTTGTACCTGGAGTTGTCATCTGGCAGATAGTCCATATTCTCTGTAACATGGAAAAAAAACATTTTTTATAATAATGTGTCAGAATATTTAAAATATGATAGAGTTGCTTCTTTGTGTGTTTTAATATAAGAGGAACCCACTCATACTTGTAAATTATACTACACTCCAGTGGTGCTGCAGCATCTATTGCAGATTATAAGTGTCCTATAAATGTGTTTTATAATTCAAACCCACTGGACAGAAGATAGGTTTTCCAATAATCTTTAAGTGGAGGATTTTGCTTTAATTATTTAATGATTATTTCACTTGGAAGTTCCTACATGCTATGCTGTTGCAAGTTGTATTACAAATGTAGCTAGTTTCTACTCGACAACTTGTATCACAATTTTTCTTGGATTAAAACTTCCTGAGACTTAAGAAAAGCAGAAAAGATGACTTTACATACAGTATTACTTACATCCTCCAGACTAATACTAACAAAGTTTGCCAGCTGTTAACAACTAGCTAACTAACTAAAATACCTTCACTGAGGTCACTCTAGAGGTAAGTTGACTGGAGACAAGTGTTGTGCCAAAAAGTGAGTGTCAGTATTTGAACTGCTGTAAATGACTTGTTGACCTATAGATCTCTCGTGAATGATATCAAATCATTTTAAACTAGACAGAACACCTCCGTCACAAGATAGAAGCTGCAACCCGCTTTTGGCAATGTCACTTTTACATATCTTTCATTCATCCAAGTAAAAAATGTCCCACTGAGATTAAAAATCAATTTTTAAGAGAGACCTAACCAAGAGTGCAGCAGAAATAGCAACAAATACAAAACAACATAACAGATTTATAAAAATATTTTACCTGGGAAAAAAAAAAGGACTGGACTGATTATAATGTAGAACACAGAGAAGAGTCACAAGGACACTTGCAAAACTGTTTACCAACATAAAGAAGTTTATTAGACATTTAAAAAAAAACATATGCAATCATTGGCAATTACAAGTTGGCAGACAGTAACGCTGTTGTGCCAAAACACGAAATAAACACAACAAAGAGAAGCTACTTCAGTGTCTTGTTGTGTGGAACTCTTGAACTTCCCTTAATCGACTGTAGACACAGCGCATGCGTGGACCCGGTGAACTACCTTTCGCAGGCAGTTCGGTTTGTTCGTGTAGTTCACTTCAGGTAACATACCTGACATAAAACGACTGTTGAATCGTAAATATTACAGTCACTTACCCACTTACGTTTTTCTCGGTAATTTCAGCTGTTGTGTAAAGAAAAAAAAAGCCGTTTCCTAAGTGGGAATGAATCCACGTGTTAACAGCAACAACTAGTCGTCGGACCGAGTGAGCTCACTTTCACGTTCACGTTTCTACAAAATAAACCTTTGTGCCAGAGAAACTAGAGTGAGCGTCGTCTTAAATCTCCGTCCTTCGAAAAATCCGCTTTAATAGAAACATAGTGTCTCGATATTTTTTACTAGTCAACGTTTTAGAGAAGGCGGAGCGATACCATTTAACATTGCAGTGTCTACAGAGTTGTGCTGCTTTCAAGTACTCTTTGTAAAATCGGTCAAATCGCCACGGTGCGTTCAAGCGACCTACGTTTGTCATAGCCATTCCATCCATACATACATTTTCTTCCGCTTATCCTTTTGTGTTTACGTGGATTGTTGGTTTGTGTTTTTGTTTAATTTTTTGGTGCTGGTTGTTTTTTGTATGTGTTTTTTTGCAGGTGCAGCAGTTGATTGTGTTTTTCTGCTTGCGCTCTGTCGTTTTAATCTGGTCTTTTCTTCTATTTTCTCCCCCCTTTCTTCTTTCTCTCCATCTCTCTTTCTGCTTGCCAGTTCCGGTATGCATATGTATATGTGAATAATAATATAAAAAAATGAATAAAGAAAAGAAAAACACTAACAAGAGAAGCCTTTAGAGAGTTTATAGAGCTCATCCTAGGAAAGCAGATATGTTTGGCACAACAGTGCATTCAGTTGCAAAGGTTTCCAGACAAGATAGGTTATTTGCAAAAAAAGAGAGAGAGAGACCACACACTGGACACAGTATAGTGCGTAATGCCAAGGTGCTTTTTAAAGAAAATATAAACAACAGGGGAAAAAACACACATAACTGAAATAATTTGAGGAAAAATTCCTTACAGCACACACAAAGGATGGTCAGAGGTATTCTGTGTTTTATATTCTCAACTAGCTCATGTAAATACATTTGGACTGAAGAATAAGTCCAAATCACAGCCCTTTTCTTTAGCAGCTCCACCCAAAAACACTTGCTAAATATCCTTGTTTACATTCAGTGGCTTATGTTGGTCAAACAGCTGACTGCACCCACCCAAGAGAAAACAAAGAGAAACGACTGCATCTGCGAGGAAGTTTTAATCATTAAGTGATATCAAAATTGTTTCCCTAGAAAGGATACATTTAAAACAGAAAGAATGCTGAACAACTTTAAGAAAGGCATTTTTCTGCTTTTTGTTGTTTATTCCACACTGATCACCAAATCATGGCACACGTCAACACAGATTACTTTACTTTCATCATTGAGTAAAACAGAAATGAGGTTTTAGTTACTTTAGGGAAGTTCTGATTAGTCTTTTTTTGCTGCCTCTCATCTACTGCATCATTTACCTGCAGATATTTCAAAAGTAAACATCCATGGACATTTCTGACTGTTGGCAAAAATACACTGCTCAAAAAAATAAAGGGAACACTTAAACAACACAATATAACTCCAAGTAAATCAAACTTCTGTGAAATCAAACTGTCCACTTAGGAAGCAACGCTGATTGACAATCAATTTCACATGCTGTTGTGCAAATGGAATAGACAACATGTGGAAATTATTGGCAATTAGCAAGACACACTCAATAAAGGAGTGGTTCTGCAGGTGGGGACCACAGACCACTTCTCAGTATCTATGCTTTTTGGCTGATGTTTTGGTCACTTTTGAATGTTGGTGGTGCTTTCACACTCGTGGTAACATGAGACGGACTCTACAAGCCACACAAGTGGCTCAGGTAGTGCAGCTCATCCAGGATGGCACATCAATGCGAGCTGTGGCAAGAAGGTTTGCTGTCTGTCAGCGTAGTGTCCAGAGGCTGGAGGCGCTACCAGGAGACAGGCCAGTACAGCACGATCTGCTGCCTGCAACATCCTTCAGCATGACCGGTTTGGCAGTGGGTCAGTAATGGTGTGGGGTGGCATTTCTTTGGAGGGCTGCATGGCCCTCCACGTGCTTGCCAGAGGTAGCATGACTGCCATAAGGTACCGAGATGAGATCCTCAGACCCCCTGTGAGACCATATGCTGGTGCGGTTGGCCCTGGGTTTCTCCTAATGCAGGACAATGCTAGACCTCATGTGGCTGGAGTGTGTCAGCAGTTCCTGCAAGATGAAGGCATTGAAGCTATGGACTGGCCCGCCCGTTCCCCAGACCTGAATCGATTGAGCACATCTGGGACATCATGCTCGCTCCATCCACCAACGTCACATTGCACCACAGACTGTCCAGGGGTTGGCGGATGCTTTAGTCCAGGTCTGGGAGGTAATCCCTCAGGAAACCATCCGCCACCTCATCAGGGGCATGCCCAGGCATTGTAGGGAGGCCATACAGGCACGTAGAGGCCACACACAATACTGAGCCTCATTTTGACTTGTTTTAAGGACATTACATCAAAGTTGGATCAGCCTGTAGTGTGTTTTTCCACTTTAATTTGTGTGTGACTCCAAATCCAGGCCTCCATTGGTTAATAAATTTGATTTCCATTGATGATTTTTGTGTGATTTTGTTGAGATTGAGATCTAGCATGTGTTATTTGAGTGTTCCCTTTATTTATTTTTTTGAGCAGTGTACATTAAGCAAAAGAAATTTAGCAATGCAAAACCCATTATGCAGGTGTAATGCTGTACTTTTCCCTGCAGATGGTAGTATAACACTGCTATCTTAAAGTTTTTGACTTCTTACTACCTGCTCCTGGAAACCCACTGATAAGCTGACCCCAGTCATCCCATTTCATTCTGTGTTGCTGATTTGCTCTGATCGACAATTACACTGTAAAGTCTGTGTCATTAATACTGAAAGTAAGGGGGCGTGATCAAAAGAAAAGAGAACCTGAGGAAATTTATGGTCCTCGTATCCGTTCATCTTCATCAGCAAGAGCTTCCTTTCCTGTGTCACACTCACTCAAGTGATTCTTAAACTTATGTGGGTGAGGCTGAGGTCTTATTTTTATCTGAGAACAGCTCAAAAAAAAGATGTTCTTATGTCGGGAGTGCAGCATTTATTTGGCATTCCATCAATTTAATGCATATTTTATTTTACAATTACTAATCTCTAAATAACTGTAGTCCTGTACATACTCTAGGTACAGCATGTCGTCTTCTCTCCTGTAGTTTTAAAGGCTTTTCTCTTTTTTCTTGCCAGTCAGAAGCCTAATTCACAATTAAACAGAGCAAGTTACAGTCTCTTAATTTCTAATATAACTTCCAATGTGGACATTTTTTCATTAAAAAGTAGTCATGATATTATTATCGGTGAAGTGGCACTTTTTGGCACTTTTTCCTCATAGTTAAAAAGCTAATTATTTGGCCATGCATTGCAAAACAATCCATAATAGAGATTATGAACATCAGTTGCAGTGGTTAAGATACAGTTAGCTTCTGGAGTAAAATGTAAGTATACATATACCTGATTTACTGCCCTGGCTGACTGTGGAACAGCTAAATCTAGCATGCTAGGTAGAAGTATGTTTTACAGGAAATATATTGAGACTGGTCTTAATATATTTCAGGCTAATCAATTTCCATTAATGTAGCAAACACTTTTTCTTTTTCTTTTTTAAAATCCATTAAAAATGGTAATATTCCAGCAGGTGGGGTGCCAGAAAAATACTACTAAATAACAAAAACTTCTCATCTCATATAAATAAAAACATTTCCCCTAATTGATATACAGTTTTGTAGCTTTTATTTAGATCAGATCTTGTGTATTTTTGTGGCTGTTTTATGTTAAATAAAAGATATCAAATACATAAAAACAATTAAATCAGGCTTAAAATTACAGAAAAAAATACTGTTATTTGTTGGTTTCATTATTTAATTTTTGTGAAACATCTTGTACATTTAATCAACAATTAAGTTAATAAAATTATTAATTATTTTAAAACTAACAACTATGTTTATGATTACTGTTTAATGGATTCCCATATTTATATTTAATTGATTTACCTTTTAAAAAAGCCAGAAAATGTTATTGCAATTATAATATTCCGTTAATTATAGATTGTATTGCCTCCAGATTGATTGTTCAGATTGTTTCAGATATAGAAGTCATATATTTAACAGATATGAACCTTGAAAGAGTTACACTTATTAAAATATTAGCTTTGCCTTTTAAATAATCTCAATGCGTCTATCTACAATATTTATCTTTATTT